>RJWH01004586.1:0-102034 GCA_004363575.1 Solenodon paradoxus | reverse complement strand
GTCCTGCACCCGCCCCGCCGCTCACCGCTCCTCATCCCCATGGCTCCCGCAGTGCTCCATGGACCCATGTGGGTCAACCCCGTGTGATCCACACAACCTCACAGTCCTCTTCAGCGAGGACAGGCCAGTGGAGTGGCTGCAGCAGAGCTGTGTGCAGGGCGGGCTGCGGTGCCCCCTTTGGAGGGCAGGTCCGGAGGCGAACACTTGAGAGCAGTGCTTCTCCCCGACAAAGTAACTGTGTTCTAATAGGAGCCTGCAGCCTTTCACCGTCACTTTTAAGTCAATTGGCACCTCTTGCGAGCTACCTCAATGGTGTGTCTCTGCTTGGGGGCTGGTGGCTGACAGGCGTGTGTTGGATGTGTGGGTGACATCTCTGGGTGGGGACAGAGAGGACCCAAAGCAGAGTTGTGTTTGGCACCTGGGTAGCCCCGAGCGAGCGCCAGAGTTCTCCACCTTCCCACGATGCAACCGGGCAAAACGAACACAGCCGGAGCCGCGGGCGGGCCTGTTTGTCCGAAAGGCCCCGAGGAAGAGGATGCTGTGTGTGAGCTTCAGGCCGTTGTGTCAGGCCCAGGCTGGTGCCACACACGTGTCTGCGATGGCGCGTGCACACATGTGTGCATGCGTCTGTGTGTTCATATGCACACACACACACGTGTGAATGTGTTTGCAAGTGTGTGCACATGCGCACGCACGGGGTGAAGTGTTTCCTTACTTCCCGTTGCTTAGGATGCATCGCTTGGTGAGTTGGTTCAGCTGGACTGAGGCCCTGGGAGCATCAGTCCGAGTCTCAGCTTTGGCGGGACAGGTGACAGCTGACAGTGCCTTCTGGGAGTGGGGACATCAGAAAGAGTTAAGGGGTCTGACAGGCTCCTGGCGGGGTGAGGGGTCCTCGGTGCCCAGTGGAAGATCGATAGGCCTTTAAAGTGATTTATAAAAATGGATGGAGTGACGTCCTTCCCTCAAGCCTGGTGAGTCAGATCAGCACCCTGCCTCAGTATTGATTGCCCTGCTGGATCTGAACACACATTAGCAGGGGCAGGCGGTGGAACGAAGCCGCCTTCTCCTCAGATGGAAGGTCACTCTGCATCTCCCCCAGGGGCGGTGATGTCGTGAGACATCTTGTTTGGAGGAAGAGATTTTGATTAAATCTGATGAGGCTATTTGCATAGAAGCGAATTAGGACCGCCAGGTGTGGTGAAGCAAAGGCATGTGTGTCAGGAGGGCTTGGGTTATCAGAGAGGGATGCCATGACCCTTGGATGGCACCACTTACCGGAGAAGGTCACCATCTCATCTTTCCTGACAGTGACCCTAAATGGCCCATTGTGGAGTGTTGAAGAAACAGGACACTCACGCCAGCAAAGATAAGGTGTCCCCTTCCTACCTACGGATGCACTCTTCCTAGCATTCTAGTCCCTCCCTGAGCCCTGACGCCTTCTCTCCGGGGCACACTCATCATCTTCCCTCAGTGGTGACGGGGCAGTGCGGGCTGCAGGGACAGAGGGCCAGGAGGGCTCGGTCTGCACCCAGTTCCGACTTCTGTCTGTGTGATCAGAGATGAGTTGTTTCATCTCTCTGAGCCTCAGTTTCCTCACGGACGCCTGCCTGGTTGGCGTGAGCCTTGCGCTCTCTCACGTGGGGTTCCTAGCCTCGTCCGGCGGGCAGCGCTTCCCTTCCCTGCATGCCTCTGTTCCTTGTCATCAGGTATTTAGTGAATACATCTTATACATGAATTTGTTTCAAGTGGAAGCATTAGAATGTTGTCATATGGAAAATGAGGGTCATGGGCTCCACATAGAAGCACAAATTCACAATCACCACACGCCAGTAGATGACACGGTGACCCACATGGATGTCTCAAGGACTCAAAAAGTACTAGAACAAATAAGAGAGCTCAGCAAGTTTACAGGAGACAAGACAAGCATGCAGAAGTCAACGATATTCCTACATGCCAGCAGCCAACTCATGGACATCAAGAAAAAAAAACAGGATATATCAATGCTTAAAAAGACTGGTGGAAATCTCACAAAATACAGAGCTTGCACTCCCAAACCTGCAAGACACCAATGGAGGGGATCCAACAGGGAATGACGGCTGTCTGGGAACTGTCCCTCCAGACAAACGGAGGACGTGTGTGCTCATGTTGGAGAATCCCTGTGTAAAGACAGACATCCTTTTCCACATCGCTAAACACAGTTCTCGTCAAAATTCTAGCAAGATTTCTGTGTCCAGGCACGACTGATATAAAGTGTGTGGAAAGGCGCAGGCATGGGAGTAGCTGCAGTCAGTTAAGAAGAAAGAACGAGGGAGCATCACTTTGTCTGACTTTATAACACAGCTGCAGTGTCATGATGGATGTTAGATGTGTGCGCACCACTTCCCGGCGACACCAGAGCGGTGACGCCCTTGTGCAGCCTTCAGCAGGCATCTCTGGGCGCGAGCTGAGCGTCCAGGCAGGCCCACACCCGGGCCGGCGGAGCGGCAGACACCGTCCCTCCTTCCGGGCTCCAGGCAGCAGGGAGACAGCCACGCAGAAGTGCAGGCACGCTCGTGTGCGTGCGTGTTTGTGTGTGTCTGTCTGCATATATGGCTGTGTATCTGTGTCTGCATGTGTCTGTGTGTCTCTGTCGGGTCCCTGTGGGGTATCTGTGGTGTCTGTGTCTGTGTGTGTCTGTGTCTCTGTGGTGTCTGTGTGCGTCTGTGTGTGTCAGTGTGTGTCTCTGTGTGTGTCTGTGTGTCTGTGTGTCTGTGTGTGTGTATCTCTGTCTGTGTGTGTCTGTGGGTGTGTATCTCTGTGTGTGTCTGTGTGTGTCAGTGTGTGTCTCTGTGTGTGTCTGTCTCTGTGTATATGTGTGTCTGTGTGTCTGTGTGTGTCTGTGTGTGCATCTCTGTCTGTGTGTGTCTGTGTGTGTCTGTGTGTGTGTATCTCTGTCTGTGTGTGTCTGTGTGTGTATCTCTGTCTGTGTGTGTCTGTGTGTGGGGTGAAGCAGGCGGCTGGAGACGGGAGGTGCGGTGTCACCAGGCGGAGCTGTGCGGGCCCCAGCATCTCCCTTCTCGTCCCCCTTTCATTCTACTGGCTCCTGCTGGCTGGCTGCACCTGTGGGGAGTGGGAGGCAGGCAGTGTGGACACTTTCCAGGTCTCCACAGCGACTGTGTCCCAGAGGGCGTGTTTGTGCTCCCAAGTTCACCCTGCAGAGCCCCACCCCCGGTGAGGGGGCTGGGACGGGGCCTTGGGAGGTGATTGGGTCCTGAGGGTGGAGCCCTCTGAGAGGGACGGCTGTCCTCGCAAGAGGCCCCACTCTGCACCTCGCCCTTCATACTGAGGACACTCATGTGGACGGCCATCGGGGAACCGGCTAGGCCCTCAGACACCGAAACTTCCACCCATTTGAGCTTCGGCCTCGGGTGCTGTCAGGAGCATGTGCTGTGCCAGCCCTTCAGTGGCCCCTCGCTGGAGCGGCCACGGGCAGAGTCCCGCCCACCTGTCCTGGGTGGCGGTGGTGGCGATGCAGCCTCTGGTGCCCGAGGGCAGCTGGTTATTAGCGTAAACAGGCGGGAGGGCGGGGGAGGCAGAGGGTGGGGAGTGGAGGGTCTAGCTGTCTTGCCGGCTGACAGCACCAGCCACCCCCGGCGCGTACAGATGCCCGTGGGCGTCCCGGCTGGGTGGAGGCCTGTCCGGCCCTGCCGCAGTGCCACCAGGTATGGCTTTCTGTCTTTGTGGGCTTGGGGGCTTCCAATCAACCAGCCTCTTCCAGCATCCCTCAGGATCTCCCAGCATCCCTCAGGACCTCCCAGCATCCCCCAGTATCTCCCAGCATCCCCCAGGATCTCCCAGCATCCCTCAGGATCTCCCAGCATCCCCCAGGACCTCCCAGCATCCCCCAGGATCTCCCAGCATCTCCAGGATGCTGACCATGGGCCTCCGAAGGTTTTGCTTCAAAGGGGTGCCCGTGACCATGACCCTGGCCTTTGTGGCACTTCTTATGCATCAGGATGGGCTACCTGGGAACGCCCCCCAACATTCCGGTTGAGGACCGGAACTGGCAGTGTCTGTGTCCCACTGGGCTTTGTCTGACGGGGAGGGAGGCACTGAGCACAGATAATGGGGATTACGCACTGTGCTAAGTGCTCTGGAGGAGAGCTCGGGTTTTGGGGCAGCGAACCACGGGAAGGCGGCATTTTATCTGGACGGTTTATCCTGAGATTGACAGCATGAGGCAGAGCTGGTGGGGGTGGGTTGGGGTTCCTGCAGAGCGAAGGGGTGTGCTGAGGTCCGCAAACAGAAGGGGTCCCGTGTATTCTCAGATGGTCAGGTCCCTGGGTCAGAGAGCGAGGGGTTGGGGTGGGGAGGGCAGGTGGGCGATCTCACCAGGATCTGGTAGGAAACGTAGGAGTCAGGTCTGTATTCCTGGGCCTGGCAGGAAGTTCAGAGAGAGCTGGGGCGACTTGGTGGCGTGAGCTGGAGGATGCACAGCCCGCGTTGCCTGCACACGTCCCAGGTCCCTCTCAGGGACCACAGACACAATGGGCTGGGCAGGGCGGGGCACGGCTGGTTGAGAGGTGGAGCCCACCTGGAGAAGGAGGCTTGCTTTAGCGGAGGGGAGGGTAGGGCTGGCAGCAGAAGGGTGTGGGGGTGCGGGAGGGGTGCTCCCCAGCAAGATGCCCGGGTGCCCAGGTTTCTGCCTGGAGACCCTGAGGGCATCCAGATCATCACCTAAGCAGGTGTTTGGGAAACAAAAACTGCAGCTCAGCTGGTGAATGATGGTCCTTCTTCCCTTCGCCGGTCTAGTTATTTAGTAAAATGTGCCCGTCTGTGGGGCAGTTTCAGTCCCCGACGCAGACGAAGAGGAGCTTCGGTCACTGGGAGATGCCGGCGGGAGAGGTATCCGCTGAAGCCAGTGGCCCAGGCTGGGCAGGCAGGGACGCGATCCCGCTGGGGGCCGCGGCTCGGGTGGGGCTTCCCAAAGACCCAGATCAACAGTGGGGATGTACCTCTGCATGGGGACTGGGCGAATCGGGGTGTTGTGGGCAGAGGGGCAGCCTGTGTGGGCCCGGGGAGAATAGGAGGGCACGGGTGGGAGGAAAGGCATGCTTTTCTCGTGAGCAAGTAAGTTAGAAAGCACACTGCAAATTGCTCAGGAAGCAAGGAAGGGCAAGTTTGACAATAAGACAAAAAAAAAGTGGCCATCCCACCAAGTCTGGAGGTGCCTGGGCTAAAATGAAGTGCAGACGAGGGGGCACTTACCTCCTCAGGACCCTGTGGCTGATCAGCTGGTGGGAGGCACTGCCCCTGCTGGGGGACATCCCCACGAGGTCCCCACGGGTCACTCTGTCGGGGAGAAGCCGACGTGAACATTTTAATCCAGCCTTGTCTCATGCCTTCCCACCAAAGCTTCAATATGCATCTGATCTCAGGATATTGGATTTTTCTTTGAGGAGAGAAATAAATGACTTATCTGGGGAATAAGCCTTGAGTTCTCTCCATGCATTGCACTTTCTCTATATTGGCCTAGAATGAGGTTTTCTGATTCTCATGTAAATCTCTAAAGCCTGGGTGTCATAATAGGAGTATTTTCTGTGCCAGATGAGTAGGTTGCATTCCCAGGGAAAAAGAAAGAAAGAAAGAAGGCAAAGAAGAAAGATTAGCGATTGTATCCAAGGAGAAAGAGAACAGATTTGGATGCTTTACTTGCCTACAGCTTCTTGACACAGTGGCCGAGAGAGAAGATTTGCTCTGGAAACAGATGTGGAATTGATTGAAGGCTGGCACAGAAGGTCAGGAATTCCCAGTCACTGTGTTTCTCCCCTAAGCCTGGCAAAATGATGCTTCGTGAAGTCCAACAGGCTTTCTGCTCTGCTGTGTGGCCGGTACAGGACAAGAGTCCCGGCCGGCTGCAGACACCTCTTGTGCCACAGCTGGGCTGGGGCCACGTGGAGCCTTCAGAGGAGAATCTAGTTCTGGCTCCGTCATCTGGGTGTGAGAAGCTAGGACAGCCCACGAGGATCGGGTCAGCATGACCCGATTGGCTGGGAGGAGGGAAAACAAGTGTCTTTTCTGACTCAAATTAATGGAAAATGTTCAGGCTGAGCTGCTACAAGGCAAGAAGCCAAGCGAGTTAGTGGGTGGCTTTGGCCTGTCCAACACCAACGCGTCTGCTGGTGTCTGTGTGGTGCCCGACCCCCCGTGGACACAGAACCTAGGGTGGGAAGATCTTCGACACCTGCACTTCAGTCCTTTGTTCTAGTGGTGGGAAGTGGTGACGGGGCGGAGGAAGAGACCTGCCTACTGTGACAGTGTGCTGGGACTGAGGGAGGCAGAGGTCGCCACCCATCGCAGAGCTCGTGTTTTCTAAAGAGGCGACCCGTCCCTCCCATGAGCTCTTCTGCCATGTGACTTCACCTCCCTTCTGTCAAGAGGTGGAGTCTGTCTTCCCTCAGACTTTGCATGTGGGATGATGCTGTGGTGGTTTGGACCAAAGAGGACTCGAGGCATAGCCCTTAATGACCCAGAAGATCTTGCTTTTGGCTTCTTAGAATCTGTACTTTGTTTCTCTCTGAACCCAGCTGCCATACCGTGAGAGGTCCGAGTCCCACAAGAGGCCTTGTGGATATTTCCGTGGACACTCCCAGTGACCTCCCAGTGACCTTCCGGTTGACCTCCCAGGGGACGGCGCAGTGCCGACTTTCAGCCATGTCGTGGTGCCGTCTTGAGCTTCCCCAAGACTGTGGTCCCAGTGGGACCCAAGAGAGAATTGCCCAGCTGAATGCAGTCTTCCCAGGTGTCAGTGATACTAATGTGCTGGTTAAGTCAGGAAGTTTCAGGGTTGCTTGTTACGCGGCATTGTGTAATTGGAACGCTACTCATCGTATGTAAAACTCAGGCTTAGCTATCAGTCTGCAGCTTTACCAACTGCTTTCCCACTTAGTCTCAAATTCAGTGCATTTCCAGCAGAAGATTATAGCTCATTAGTGGATCATAAAGTTATTTTGATGGGTTGCAAACCTGAATGAAAGAAAATAGAATGAAATAGAATAGAATGAATGAGAGAAAATAGTTCATTACCCACAGTTAAGGGTGAGAATTGTTTTATGAAATTTTTGGGGCAATGGTGTATGTGTATGTATGTGTTTTCTAGGTTCATCATGTAAGATAAATATTTTTTATTGTGTCATGGGCAAAAGGGTGTGTAAAGAGTTGATCTCATCTGACCCTCCTACGCCTTTGACAACTGAACAGGAAGCTTTCATTTTTCTCCTCATTCAGAAGGAATCAAAATTCAAAGGTGGGTTCGCTGGCAATCTGGGCTCCGCTCCTGTCACCCCGAGCACACACGTCACACTGCCTCCTCGCCAGTCTTGAAACAGTGTGCGTCTTGCAGAGAAGACCACTTTCGCCCTGGGTTGGGGACACAGGACGCTCAGGGGCTCCCCCTGCACTTGGCCATCGTGGTGCTCAGGTCTCACACAATCGACTAAAGGCAGATCTGTGACTGCGCCCCGTCGACAGGGGATGCTGCATCATTTGGCCAATGCTGTGCCTCTGGAGGCAGCAGAGACAGAACCCAGACGGCAGTGTGGCCCTGCGTCCACAGGCTTTTGTTAAAAATGGTAGTATACGTGACATCAAATTATACTCATTTCTGGTGCATATCTCAACCCACGTCTACACTCTTAATCCTAAGCCACGGCTCCCTCCTGGTTGAGAAGACTCAGTGAGAGCCTCGCCTGCTGGTGTCAGTCCATCCCTCACCGGCTGTCTCGGCTCGGCTCTTGCTCCTTCCTCTGCTTGTAACCAGCTGCCTCCTGCTGATGCAGTGCAGAACGGCTGCCTCTGGCCCCAGGAGCCCAGAAAAATCCTCCCTGGTCCTCCGAGCTAGACTTCTTAACTCCTGGCATGTCAGTTTACAATAAAGGTGCACCCTGGTGGAGGAGTGGTTGGGTCTGCCGCCTCCAGCTGAGCACAGTTCATATACATCCCAGGGACCCAAGTTCGAGACCCGGGCCAGGCAGAGCAACCAAGATGAGCAACTAAATAACATCAATAAATGTTTCTTCCTCCTCTTCTTCCCTTTCTAACTACTTGCCTTCATTCCTGCCTGCTTCTTTCCTTCAAATACACATACATATATATATATATACACACACACACACACACACACACACACACATATATAAAATAAAACCTAATCTAATTTTCCAATTATGTTAGGATTGGATCAAAGTCCCTGTTTCCATGATAGAAAGGCACCATAGACATACTGAAAAAATAATTAGAAAAATGACCAATGCAAATGGTCAAGGATTCCATTCATCAGATGCATGTGGCAGAGAGACAGGAGACATGAGTCAGGATGTGGGGCCTCCCCCACTGTACCACTCAGCATACACAGGACACAGGACAAGGGTGCTTGCTCATGAAGACTTGAGTTTGCTGCGGTCACCGGCTTTGGGAGGCCTTGTCTGTTAGGGGTGTTTCAGCTCAGGTCCGTGGCTGCCATCCCGTCGCCCCTGGTAATTGGTAAATGTTAGTGATGGCAAGGCAGGCCCTGGGAGAAATCAGAATCTAAATGAGACCTCACCTCCGCCTCCCAGGAGCTCCCTGTCCTTCATCCCAAGAGGATGACATAGTGGGAAATGCAGGACAGCTAGAACAGGCAGGGACATTCCGCAGCAGGAGGCACTCTACCTGGAAGGGTTCAGAGAAGGCGGATCAGCTCAGATCTAGTTTGCATTCTGAAAAATGACCAGCTTGAAAAAACAGTTATTCAAGGAACATCTTGGTGCACAGCATGGAAGGAAGAGGCAGGACAGCATGGAGACATTTCTGTTTCTTTCCAAAAGATGTATGATTTGAGGTTTTACCCGTAGGCTTGTGATCCATTTTGAGTTAATTGTTTTTTATACCATGTAAGGTATGGATTGAAGTTATTTTTCCCTACAGTGCTTTTTTCTAGCACTATTTATTATACTTTTAAGAAAAATCACCCAAGTGGTGATTTTTTGACGAATTATATGCAATGTGAACATTGATATAGTTATATTTAAATCTATTATCTCACTACTTTATTTTTACTTTTCTATTAATCCAACATGTTTTTCCTTTTATTCTGCTTCACTTCGGAGGATCAAGTAAGTATATTGGATGGTCACTGCTGACAGCCTTTGTTAGGTTATTAGCCATAACTCCGTTTTTAAAAATAATTTTGCGTTGTTTTGATTCATCACAGCCTACCTTACCCGCTTCACATATAGTCCTGGAGCCTTATAATGTCCTGACTTTTGTCAGATTGTTGCCCTATGTTTCATAAATACCCTGCTACATGGTCACTTTTTTTGTTTAAACGGTCAACTATTTTTAAAAGGATTTAAGTAGCGAGAAAAAACATCCTGCATGTTTACCCACATAATTGTCATGCCCGGGGTTCTTGATTCTTTGGTCTAGTGTTTCCTCCTGGTCTGTCTGACAGATTTATTTTCCCTGTTGTCTGGTTGTCCTGGGCAGTACATGAAGTCCAGGCCTGGTGCTCCGTCTCGCTTGGCGTGGAAAGTCTCCCCGAAGTGTTAAAATCTTGAAGGAAACGAGTCGGACCTCTCTGGAGAATGCTGCTCTCCTCCCATCGCCATCGAGCCTAGCCGCCCTGTGACGTGGCTGATGTGGTCACTCCCCATTTCCAGGCAGCTCCTCTGCCATCTGTTCTTGTGAATATTTGACCTTGGTCAGAGAGAGGTCTGGCCTTTGTCCTCAGCAGCTAGGGAGCCATGTCTAAACCCTCGGGATGTTATTCCCGCGAGGAGGGCCTCAGTTTCCCTGGGGGCCGTGGGTCCCCACAACAGGCTGGGGACCTTGGGTCAATGGGTATTGACTCTTTCTGGAGCAGCTGCCACATGAGAAGCCACCCAGACTCAAGAGCTGGAGCTCCGGGAAGAACGCTGAATGCCAAGGCTTGGGTGAGGCTCACTGGCTGGCAGCTTTGTGCTAGGCAGTCCATGGCAGGACAGCTTTGTGACCGTGACTCCACAGGTCAAGGACAGTGGGAAGCTCCTCAGCTGTCACCTTCTTAAACTCCATCTGACATTCTTCCCTGGTCTGGCTTTAATCTGTGTCCTTTGACAGTAATAAACCATAACCGTGAGTACAGCAGTTTTCGCTGACTTCGTGCGTCTTTCTGGTACATTATAGACACTAAGGGTGGGTTCAGGAGTCCCCCAGACTTTCAGGTGGTGTCAGATGTGAGGGCAGGCTGTGAACAGTTCCCTTTAACTTAAAATTCTCATTAATGGAACTAACTTGATCTTCAAAAGAAAGAAAGGAAGGAATTTGATAATAGCTCTCCCCGTTTAAGAGCTGTGCTGATTTACTGATCAGGAGTTACAAGCGAACTCTTCAGTGTGAAGCAAGCAGAACTGCGTGCTGTCCGGGGCTGGCTCCCTCACCTTCTCTCTTCCGTGTCTTCCATGCTCAATCTGTCCCCTCCTTTTCTCATCAGCTTTCACGTGTCAGCTCCCTTGGGCCAGCTCAAGCGTTCCTTCCACAGACGAGCAGTCCTCCACCACCAGGGAGGCCTGGGCCCTTACCAGGTGCAGCCCGTCCTGCTGACAGCAGTTGCCAAACTGGGAGGAAACTCTGCTCATGTCCATGGGCACAGTTCACGGCTGAGCCTGGCATGGTTCGTGCCAAGAAAGTTCTTTCAATGAACAGTGGTGGAGGTCTTAGCGATGGGCTGCAAGCCAGAAAGGGTTTTGGCCCCAAGGCCTTCAGTTAATTGCAGAATGAAAGTTTCCAGAAAGGCATTTCCCCTTGTTTGTGTTCACCAACCCTCTTCTCCGTCCACTCTCAGACCAGAAAGGGGGGGCGGAAATTACAAGTGATGTTTCTGCTATGTCACTCCCTTCTTTTATGATCTTGGACAAGACACAGCCCTCCAGGGCCTCTGGTGGTTCCTGGGAAAAGAAAGGGTTTCAGCTACATCAGGAGTTTCCACCTATTTGACCATAAATGTCACCTTTTATTTTTCCTTCCCCTGGGAATACTGGTCTTGCTACAAATGACTAAGAAAGTTGGATCTTAGATGCTGGTGTGAACCAGGTTCTATCAGGTGCCCTGATAAGTTTGACACTAAAGAGACAGGGGTTAATTAGGCTTGAGTCCACGCCCGAAAGAATCCTAGATGCTCTTCAGGATAAGACAAGGTCACAGAAAGATGGGCACAAGCTGAGCAGGGGCTTAGCGGCCAGTGTGAGCTGGTGCAGGTGGGCCCACACCGGATGTCCACTGGCGGAACGTCACCCAGCAGTCCCTAGTGGGTAGGCTGTCAGGAACGGAGGGCCTCTTCCATGCGGATTTCTAGTGTGTTGGGAAACTCTGGAGAAGATGTTTTCTAGAGCCAGGGCTGATTTTGGGCAAGTCACATGGCCTTGGACTGATAGCCCTCTCCCAGGAATGTCAAATTCTCATACTTGCAGGAGTTTAAGCGCTGGTGGGAGACTTTGTCCTGCTCTCAGCGATGACCAACACAGTCCTTGAAAGATGTATTTGCAGCTGGTTAGGGAATCTCAGCTCCAAAAACTTAGGAAGGCTAGTGGCCTTCTCCAAGTCTCCCATGCCTGCCTGGTCTCTTGGATATTTACTATTTGCAAATGCAGGGGTGGGAGGAGTGTCCACTGTTTAATGAGAACCCACCTGGCACTGCTCTTTAGAAGATTTAATTCTTCTTCCTGGGGTAGGTGAAGCTGGTCATTTCAGAGATGAAGAACAGGAGGCCAGGGCCACGCAGCAGGCTGGTGGAGGAGCTGAGGTTCAAAGCCAGGTCAGTGTAGCCCATACTCTGTCCACCGACCCTGACACCTTCCAGGTATGGGGGCGGGCGTGTATGGTATGGAGTCAAAAGTGCTGGGAGTGAGGCCATAGGAATTAAATCTTATGGAGGGATGAATAGTGAGCCTTTAAAAAAAAAAGGTAGATATTTGGAACCTCAGAATGTGAGCTTATCTGCAGATATAATTAAGATAAGGGTCTCAAGATACGATCATTCTGAACTGTGGTGGGACCTGAATATGCAGGACAGAGAAGATGAGGCAGAAAGACACAGGGGAGGGGACAGTGTGGTCACAAAGGCAGAAATAGGAGTGATGCCACCATATCCCAGGATGCCAGGGGCCACCGGAGCTGGAGTAAGGACGCTCCCCAAGCGCTCAGAGCAGCAGGGCCCTGCGGCACCTTGATACATTTCTATTTGCTGACATCCCAGGCGTGTGGTCGTTAATACCAGCACCTAGGGACACTCACACAGCCTTCACCCTGTCATGAGGTTACAGTGGGCTCCAGGGAGAGAGATACGAGAGGGCATTTGTCCTAGGAATTGGCCTTTGGTCCTGGAGGCCAGGCCTCCAGTGATCTGCTACCTTCAGGCTTGAAACCCAGGAGAGCGGGCGCTGGCATCAGTCTGAAGGCCTGAGAACCTGAGGCAACCATGTCCCAGGCAGGAGAAGAGCCAAGTCCCAGCCTAAGCCGAGGGCATTTTGCTCTGCCGCCTTTTGTTGTCTGCTAGGCCTGCTAGGGGTGAGGCCTACACTCTGGGTGGGGGCAGTTCTGTCTTCCTGTGTGAATGCTCTTCTTGCCCAGAAACGTCCCAGGCCGGCCAGGCCCAGGTTGGACCAGCCATGCCGGCCTCCTCGAGCGCAGCCACGTTGGCACCTATCGTCAACTATGATGATCAGAAGGGTGGAGCAGGCCCACGGCCCCCACCCAGATCCTGGGCCTGCCCTCACAGGAGGCCAGGCCTGGTGGGGCCAGCGGGGCACCCTGAGCCAGGAGGTGGCCTCAGAGGTGCTGGTGGCTGTGAGTGAGGGTGATGAGTATGTGAGTGACGTGGTGATTTTCTTGACCCCCTGCAGTCACAGAGACTGGAACTGTAAGAGGGGGAAGTGTGGAGGGGGCTGTGGGAGGGGAGGTGTAGGGGTGTGGGAGGGGAGGTGTAGGGGGGGTGTGGGAGGGGAGGTGCAGCGGGGTGGGAGTAGGAGGTGGAGCTTGGCTTGCCTCTGGCCTTGTCCTGCGGCAGCAACCACTGCTGGCCATCAAGGCTGTCAGGGGTGCCTCCCCGGCCCAGGGAACCATGCTTGGAGAGCTCAGGGACACGTAGGCCCTGAGAGGCCACTCACCACTGGGTGGCTAAGGACGTGGCCGTGCCAGTGTGGAGGTCTTCCTGGGGGGTGGGAGGCCATGCCTGGCCTTGAAGCGCGAGCAAGGACGAAGACGGATCTCTGCCCTGCGCACGGGGCCACTGGGTGCCCAGGCCCTGAGATTCTATTCCATGGGAGAGGTAAGGGGTACCTGTGGGGGACCTGACACTGGTGTCCTCACAGTTCCCTCAGTGACCAGAGATGAGAACTTCGAGGAGGAGGGAAGGTGATGGTGGGATCTGGCTGTGTTTTCTAGCAGCACGGGGCTGGGGTGGCAGGGAGAGGCTGGTGCAGCTTGAGTCGGGGGCATTTGGGGAGGTTTGGACACAGGCTCAGGAGGCTGGAATGTACCAGAAGGGATTGCGGCTCTGAGGTCTTGCCGGAGGGGGCTCTGCTGAGCTCTGGGGTTGGAAGCTCCCCTTGGTCTCAGGTGCCAGAGGGATGCTCTCTGTCAGGCTGAGACGCTCCCGGGGTGGGGAGGGGGCTAGCAGGAGTGGGGGACCCATTGAACCCTGACCTGAGGGGCTCTGAGCCCAGGGAGCCAGGAGCAAAGGGAGGCACCTGGGGTCAGGCCTGGGCACTCAGGACAGGATGAACAGGGCCCTGTCCTCACCCTCAAGTGCCTACCATGTGCATTTGGGGGTGCCCAGTCAGACCCATGGCCCCTGCTCAAGCGGGCACCCCTTAACTGTGTGGCTGCTCATGCTGTAGAGCGAGAGGCCCTGATGCCATCATTAAATACGCCTTCTCACACTTGGTGCAGAAACCCTGATAAAGTTTCACCTTTTAACGAAATAAATGGCTCAATTAACAAGATGAAAAACAGCAGTGCGGTGGCAGGCCCTCTTGGTGGCCGGGTGAAAAGGCTGGAGAAGAATGATCCCAGCAGGCGGTTAATGCGGGCAGAGCCTGTGCGCCCTGGGCTCGTGGATGCCAGCCTGGGGGCCGGGCCTGCTGACCGCTGGGACAGTGGGGGTCCCCACCATCCGGGTCCCACCCAGCAGGGCTGGGGGTCTGGGGGAGCATCCTGAGCTGAGCCCTGCAGGGGTGTAAAGGGGCCGAGGCAGACTGTGTGCGCACGTGTGTGCTTGTGTGGGCAGGTACGTGTGCACTGCGGGTTGGCCTGTCCTGCAGGAGCAAACCACGTCATTTCTGTCTTTCATGGTGAGAGGGCCCTGTCCCGGCTCTGTGTGGAATCTTCCTGTGTCCTGTCTCGGAAGGGAACGGGATGGCCTGGGAGGTGGGGAAGCAGGCTCTGAGTGCAACCTGTGTGCAGCTGGAAGGTGACAGCTTGCCCTAGCGGCCTCGCCTGCTCTGCAGTAGAGGCAGGACTGGGCCCAGGCCTCAGCCAGTGGCAGCGTCCGTGTGTGGCCTTGGGACTTGGCTGAGAAGAGAGAGTGGCACCTTAACCAGAACGCGACCTCTCCAGGCCGAGGGAGAGTGTGTCCCAGGGCCATTGGGCTGTTCAGCCTGTGACTTTGTTTCCCAGGCACCCAGACAAGTCTCATTTTCCGTGGTGGCTGCTGCAGAAATTTCAAAACGCCATGTACACCCTCGCTGCTGTGAGATGATGATAGTCATTAGGCCTCCGGCAGGGCTCGTTATTTAATGCGTTAATAGCAAAGCACGCGCGTTCTGGACCGCAAATCTGTTTTTAATATTTGATAACTCTCAGAATCATTGGTTTCCTTTGTCAGCGAGTGTCTTATTTTCGGCAGCCGGACAGGGGACTCGACTCCAGACAGGGGACCTGGGCGCCATGCACCTGTCAGAGGGTCCAGGGCCTAGAGGTGCTTAGGGACCCCAGGGCTGGCCACACCCCTGGGTCCCTCAGCCTCTGATGGCCTCTCAGCTGAATGCGGAACTAGACAACGACGACGCTGTCGATGCAGTGTTTACCGAGAGCCGGGGACACAGCTGTCTTCTTACCGGGACTTCATCCTGCGCGTCTGCCCCTCCTGGTCCCTGTGAGTCTACCCCGACCACACGCTTCGCCGGAGACGCTTCCCCTGCAGCCCCTCACTCCCGACTCGGTTTTCCTCTAGAACGTCACCTAGACGGAGTCCTACCACCGGACCTCTTCTGCACCGTTTCTTCCGTCGCACACACGCCTGGGAATGCTGTCCGTCGCCGTGATTGTTTTCCGTGCTTGGCTAGTGTGCTGCGGGCGAAGTCCACACGTCAGGGCCGCTCCAGGTTCCTCCTTCCTCCTGCTGTTGAGGGCTCTTCGAACTGTGTATCTAGAGACCACTCTTAGAAATCCGCGACCTCTTGCGTCGGATGGACAGCGGGGTTGCCGCCTCACGTGGTAATGATGGAGGCGTCTCCTAAGCGCCCCCCATTTTCCGCAGTAGTTGTGCCCTCTGCCTTCCCAGGGGCAAAAGTGCCACCACTCCACAGCCTCACCGACGCTGGGTCTGGTCGGTCTGGCTCATTTTAGCCACATTGGACGGTGTTGGAGGGTCCGGTGGCCTCTCAGCGGTTCCAGTTTGTGGTGCTCGGTGGCCCCTCCAGGCTGTGGTCCCATGGGGTGACCCTCCCCGCCGTGTGCCCAGGACGGGCATCATTTCGTGGTGCTGGACGGAGACTGGACGGCAGGACATCGAGGTGGGAGGACGGACCATGTCCTCTCTGGGACCCTCAGGTCTGAGACCATGTCTGAATGTGACTCATTTCTCGATGCCCTGCTGTGATGAGGGAGCTTCAAGGACACTCCATCAAGTGCCTTAGCTCCCTGAGTGGTGTGCTGTGGCCGATTCTCAAGCGTGGACACCGGCCAAGAGGGGCCAGGAGGTGAGACGTGAATGCATGTGCAGGGATGCCCTGCGTTGAGGGAGCCCCCGCCAGGCAGACAGTGTCCTGTGTCACAGACGGATGAACGGAGGTCCACCCGGAAGCTCGCCTGTGAAGTTCAAGGCGAGGGGGCCACACGGGGGGTCAACCCCAGATCTGGTGGGGCCCCTGGAGAAGGAAGACGGAGATCTGAGCAGGAGACCTGCACCCTCAGCTGGTGAGGGGACGTGGAGCTGTTGGGGGCCAGAGGCAGGTCCAGAAGACCAGCAGGAGCATTTGCAGGAGTACCCCAGGGGGGCATCCCAGGGCTGGGGGTGCTGGGAAGACAGCTGATCTCAAGGTGTGAGCTTGAAGCTTCCTCAAGGTAGGAGGGAGAAGAGATGTGAGGATAAAGGAAACCTCTAGTTTGGGTCCCTCTTCCTGGACATGGCTCTGAGACTGATCCCCAGCTTTTTAAGTGATGCATATCACATGTTGCCTTTTGCTCTTTAAATGGATTATCTGAGAACAATGTTTATTTCCTACCTGCCATGAACTGGATATCATATTTTCCAAAGCATGAGTCTCCCGCATCGTTTTCAAAATACCCGTGAGTGTGATACGCCATGCATTCTTCATGTCTAACTCCAAGTATTCGACCTTTTGGTGATATCAGTGCTTTGCTGTAATTAATAATGCCGCAATGCACATTCTCTGAGAAAGAGCCCTTTCTATTTCTCCGGTTCCTCGGGGTACACTTCTCCAGAGGGCATGTCCCCTAGAGCCTGCCTGTGCATATTGCTAAACTGACCTCCAGGAAGGAAAGGCCGAATTCGGCTTTTATTGACAGTGTTGGGGACCCCTCCCTGACCGATGCTATAAATAGTCTTTAAAAAAGCAAAAACACTTGGCTAAATTGAGAAGAAAGAGAACACTGTTGCTTTTCTCTGACGGACTTTCATTTGATTGATGAAGAAACCAGACCATTTTGGGTCATGGTGGGATTTTTGTATTTTGGGGGAGCTGCTCCGCCATGTCTGGTGGGTGTCCTGCCCCAGACCTTGCAGGCATGGCTCCCACAGACCTGAGGGCGAGGCTGCTGCGGGGTCCTCGCCTGGCCCTGTGCCTCTGGCTCTGTGCTTGGGTGTGGGGTGGGGCAGGCTTGCAGCAGCCACATGGGCAGGACTGAGTCCCGGACCCTTGGACAGGGACGCTGGTTCTCAGGGAAAGGAAGCACCAGGAGAGGGCCCTCAGGGAGAGCACCGCCAGGACCCGCAGGCACGGAGGGTGCGTTGCTGTTTCCAGCCTCCTGGAATGCGGCTCCTGTTCACAGTAGCAAGGTTCGAATCTGCGTCTTCACTGTGTGTTTGCTGCTCCACACTGAGGGCCCCAGGCTGCTTTGTGGGGGCGTTCACGGTGCAATGTCACCGGCGCCCTGAATGTAGAGGCCAGACACTGCGTCTTGGGCGCAGAGATGACCTGAGAAGTGGCCCAAGGGTTGGGGAGCTGGGAAAGGTCCCAGATGCAGGGGGTGTTGCGCTCACCCAGGCTCAGTGGAGCTGCCTGGGGACAACCCCGTGATGGCCAGGGTCTCACCCCTGCTCGGCTCCGCACCTGCATCTGCAAAGTCGTCTTCTGTGTCCCCGGGGTGGAGACATAAAGACCCCAAGGAGTGCGCCAGTGGCAGACATGGGCCAAGTGTGTGCACGCGGCCGCAGCTCTGCACCCCAACCGGGGCCCTGGGGGGCGTGTGCCCCCGGCCCGTGTGACCGCCCCGGGGACAGGAGTGAGGGCTGAGATGCTGGATGTGCCTGTGACACCCAGGGAGGCCTTCTGTCCATTCGTCCGCCCAACAACGACCAAAGGGGCTGGAGACCAGGGCCCCTTTTCTGGGTGGAAGTCCAGCCGCGACGCGGCCGGGACTCGGCCCCCACGTGGTCGCCCGGGCACTTCCGAAGTGGATCTGGAGGCGCGTCCGGCGCCCAGGGCGTCTGAGAAACCCCCTACTTTACCCGGCCCTCCTCGGAGGGTCACAGGTCTGCTCAGAAAGGCCCTGAAAAGCCTCACAGCCAGACACGCCCCATCAGTCAGCACTCTCCTGTTGGTGCCCAAGAGGCCGCGGCAGCCCAGCCGCATCTGAGGGCACACCTGCTGGCCTGCGTCCCCTGTGGACCCTGGAGCAGCAAGTGCTGTTTGCTCTCGGGTCACAGGTCCATGGGAAGTGAAAGCTGCCCCCTCGCCCTCCAAGCACCTGCCCCTGCTGCCTCCCTGCCCCAGAGCTGTCTGGAAAGGTGCCTCCCGACCGGGGTGCCTCCAACAGGCGTGTACACCCTCCCAGAAGCCCCCTCTCCACCTCTCTTCCTTCCAGATGGAGCTCTGGAGGCTTCTGGCTTCTATTTCTGACCTGCTGAAACTCCTGGGAGGGACCCACACTCAGGCATCAGCCTGAGGCCCTGTGCCCTTGTCACCCCCACCCAGGGCCCACTCCCCAGGGTGCTCTTCTCCCCCACCCCAGGGCCCCTCTCCTACTCCCGATCCCCCTCCCCCCACCCCCGGAACCTCTTCCCTGACCCAGGGTCCTCCTCTACCAAACTCCAGAGCCCCCGTCCTCACATCCAGGCCCCCCATGGACCCAGGGCCTCTCTGACCCCACCCCAGGGTCACTCTCCCTTGTGCACTGTGTGAGTAGCCCTTTACCCTCCACTTTCATTTCAGGGAAAGGGACAAAGACCTAGACTGGAGCGAGGCTGCCCATTTAGGGACAGAGTCCAGGGCACCAAATGGCACGTGTGTAACGCCGACGCATCAGATGGCCGAGCAGGCAGAGGGCAGTGGAAGTGGGCATGGGGCGGAGGTGCTGATTCCTGGTCATCGGCTGCCCCTGAGCCTCCGCTTGGAGCCCTTGGGCCGGGAGCTCAGGGCCCTGTTCACGGCATCAACTCTCCCGTGAGCGCAGAGGCGGCCCTGGGCTTCACCCCACCCCTCCCTGCACCCCGAGACCCAGCCGCACTCCTGTCCTCTCCGGTTCTGGAGTCCATAGCAGGCCACCTGCCGTCCAGGGGCAGAGCTTCCTTTAAACGTGGGAAGCACTTTTCTTGGGCGCTGGGGCCATTTTTGTCCTGACACCCAGTGACATTTGAAGCTTGAAAGGTCCTCCTTTTCTGCCAAAAAGGGGACCGAGGACAATACTTTGAGAAGAGAATGGCTGAGACCTTTCTAGGACGCTAAACCTCCTCTTACCCCTCAGGGCCTTTTTCAGAAGGGGCTCCCACTCAGCCAGCAGCTGCTCCTGTGGGAGCCTCGGGGCCGCCTCCACACAGAGGTGGGAGCCCCGACTCCTAGGGCTGGAGCGGGTGCGGCAGCTGCTGTCCCACCAGCCCGCCTCAGAGAGCGGGGAACAGTCCTCCCTCCAGAGGAACCTGTGAGGCCCCAGCCACCCACGTGGTGGTCACTGGGGAGTGGCGGGAGGGAGTGACCCGTGAGCTTGGGGAAGGCAGGAGAAAGGCTCTGTCACTGGCAGCACCACACACGTGAGCACTTCCCTACCCCATCACCTCCAGGGCCTTCACAATACCCAGTGGTCCGCGTCCAGTGGCTCCTTGGAGGCCACGTCACTGTACCACAGTGGGCGGGTCTCTGGTATCTCTATGGGGTGACGGTCAAGGCCGCTGGGGCCAGACGGTCAAGGTCTAGAGCCACCGCCTCACAGCTGTGTGGCCCTGGGCAGTGGACATCTGTGAGTTGGGACCTGTGTGCTGACCCACAAGCTCATGGGCTCCCTTGAGGTCACAGATGTGACGGCTGAGGACACAGCACAGCTTGGAATCTGCAGGGCAGTAGATGCATGAAGAGTAAACCGACAAAACCTGAAAGAGACCCCAGGAGGGTCTCAGCTAAGCAGCCTGCATCTAGGACACACCCCTGGATGCTCACAGTTTCTCTCCAGGTGACCTGGACGCGCCCACAGCCCTGACCCTCATATACGTACAGAATCCCTCTCGCCTGTGGGAGAGGCAGGCAGCTTAGCTCCTGCAGACACACACGTGCGCGTTCTCTTGATGTCACCTCTCCAGCCCGCCGGGCACCTCAACGGCCTATTTCTGCTTTAATAAACTCGCTGTGTGTTCCTGGCCAGTGACTCTCCACGTTCTGGATGGACCCAGAGTCTTATTAGCGTGTCTCAGCTCTGTCCCCTCACATCGCTTGCTGTGGTCATGATCAAGGCAGAAGAAGGTGGCGTTCAGGGGTCATGGGTCTGAGAAATGCCCACGACCTGGCAGGAGATGGCCTGGCCTGAGTTCACCTCTGGCCTCCCTCTGGCTGCCTCGGAGAACTTGGGCGGCCAGCTGGCTGCCCCGGGGGCCCACAGGTGAGACGTGACCAGCACACGTGAGAGCCAGGACGGGGCTCGGGAAACAACACGAGGCCGGGGGCTGGACGGGGTCCGGTGGCCTGAGCACGGCCGGCAGGGAGGGACGTCTCTGGCCAGAGTCATCCTCCGCTTTGCCCCGAGTGTCCTCCTGGGTGTGTGATGGCCCATTCAGCCAGCAAACACCCAGTGAGTCCGTGTCGTGCTGTGCTGTGTGTCTGGTGCTGGGTGACAGTGTGCAGTGTGGGTGGCAGTTGTGAGTTTGGCTTCTGGAGACACTATTGGGGTCGGACGGATGTTCCCCCTTATTAGCCAAGTGACATGAGCTACACGTGCAGACATCAATGAATGCCTGTCGCATTGGGGTTGGGGTGCAGGCCTGGATGGGCCGGCAGACACGGCCCCTCCCTCTGGACCTCGGAGCCCACAGGTGAAACAACAGACATTGTCCACCATCGTGGTAAATTCTACGATGGGAATGCACAGAGCGCTCGGGGGAAGTAACGACTCGAAGCCTCGGTTTACCTGTCTGCAAAATGGGACTAATAAAACCTATCTCAGAGGTTGGGAGGATTCATGAGATTCTCCGTGTGACCTGCTCCTTCCTTTCCAGGGGCTCTCAGTGGAGCACATGGTCGGGACACTTCACAAATGCCACTCTCCTTCCTGTTCTGTGAAAACGAGCAGAGGCTGCAGCACCTGGTCTGCCCCCATAGTTACTCTGAGGAAGCTTGTTAGCGGGTCAGTCCAGTGGCCGAACCTGAGCCCATCTTCAGGAATGACGCCAGTGAGGAAGCCTCTGGCCATCCTCCCTGGAAGCGTCCCTTGATCTCAGAGTGGATGAAGTCCCCCTGTGATGCCCCATCCTGGGTCAGTTAGGATGCTCTCGGCAGCTTGAACCTCTCCACCTGGAGAGGCAGACCCTCGCCGTCACACTAAGAGCACATCCAGAGGTGGGTGGGTTCCAGAGCTGAGTCCTGGGGGCGTCTGGCTCTGGTTCTCCGTGATTCTCTGCGTGCTGCTGGAGGTGGGAGTGCCGCCTTGGTCTGGTTGCAAGAAGGTGGCAGCTTTGCTCCAGGCTCCTTTTCTCCATCCCAGCAGACCTGGGCCTCACGTCACACCCGCTGCGCAGACCTGGGCCCCACATCCCCACGGATACAGGCTGGCGCTGTCTCCACTGGCCTAGCCAATTGGGAGCACCCAGGAGCTGAATTGCTGGGTGGCCACGTGGTCACCCAAGACTTCAGAGAAGAAGCCCCCACACCCTCCCCCTCCACCGGCTGGAGAAGGAGAAGCTGCTCACCTCTCTGCTTCCTGCTGTTGATTTGCATGTCTCGCCCCCTTTCTGGGTCCCTGGCAGACAGAGCCAGGACATCACTCTTCTCAGAGAGCCATAGTCTTCTTGGGACGCACCCTTGGAGTCCTGCGGGCCAGGGGAGCTAGCTGGTGAGAGTTTCCTCTTTTTCGGGCATTCAAACAAAACCCACAAGCTACCAGCATACCATGAACATGGAGACACTGCCATCCGCCGTCGCCTTTTTTTTTTTTTTTTTTTTTTTAGCACTAACACTGACAGCATGTTCTCCAAACTGCTGTATCCACAGTAAGCAAACAGTCTGGTTTTGCAACCATCACCAGCAACGCCTGACACATATTTATACTCGAGGCTGCTTTCCGGGACGCCCACCTCACCTCTGCTGGTAAAGCTGGACTTTCTTCACCCTGTCTTGGTGTCAGGCTGTCTTCCAGATCCCAGGTCCCGCTGTGGGGCGGGGATGGGGAGCGGGGATAGGGTGGTGGGGGGTGGTGCTCGTGAACTCACATGGAGTCTTTTTCAGACACAAAGACCCCAACAAGCACTTGATGGAAAACCTACTGGCTCACAGCTCTTTCATTTACCTGCAGACACCCCACATGTGTCTCCAATGCGTCTTTGAGATCCAGAGGCACTTCCTCTGGATGGCTCACGGAGGAATGCCCACAGAGAGCCAGCCCTGACAGCGGCAGAAGAAATGGTTCTGGAACCAAAGAGGGAAAAGGGAGAATCAAAGATGCCTTGTGCCCTCCTTTCAAAAAGTGACACTCTGCTGTTCCTCTCTCATTTTCATCAATCACCAGGGCAATACCCCCCAGATCAATGCATTAACTTGTTTGTTTTTTACAATGAAGGAAACTTCATAGCCTCATCATTCATTCCAGAGTGTGGGGAGGAAAACAAAAGCCAGCCACCGAAATTTGCATGGTGCTCAATTATACATTAGTGAACATCGCTTGGCAATCTGTTCATATCAATTTAATTGGATTTTAATACTGCCTCTGATCTTGTTTTCTAATTAACAGCAGTGCTTCGAAATAAAGGGAGCCATGCACCCAGCAACACCTTTGATCTCGACCATATGGAGCTGCACTGAGCTCTGGAAAAAATGTCCCTTGCCTCCACAGCAGGCCGAGGGGAGCGGGGGCCCCCAGATGGCTGGGTAGCACGGACACCCGTACCCGTTGGATCTTCTCTTCCTCTGATTGGGCCCCATGGCCAAAGCAGAGGACTCGCCTCTCGAGTTGGAGGTGGATCGGTGTCCCCAGGCTTGGGTGAGTTTGGTGGTTTTCACAGCTTGGTTTTTGGGGACAAACATCTGAGTAAATAGACCTGACCCTGTGAGATCTGTTTTCGAGGGGTCTCAACGCAGGACGGAGCCGGCCTGTCCCGGGTGGGCGCGTGAGGGGCTTCACACCGTGAGCTGGGCGTGGGCGCGCTGAGCCTGTCCTCCCGCGGAAGCTCTGGGGTGGGATTCGCACATCTTGGCCTCTCTGTCTTCCCTCTGTTTCCCACACCCTTGGGTCTCCAACTGTGCGGCTCTGCTCCTGTGGACTGACCACCTGGAAAGCCTGATTGCGCCCTGAGACAGCCGGAAAAGGGTCAGACTGTGACCTTGGGGATAACAGGCCTGGTGGGAGCAGGGGAGCAGGTGGAACCAGCCCAGGTAGGCTCAGAGGGAAGGTGTGACGAAGATTGGGCTTTTCTGTCCCTGTCCATTGCCATGGTCCTGTGACCTCGGGGGACTTCTCTGAGTCCCTGTTACTCGGGGACTGTTGTTCAATTTTGAAACTCAAGAAACTCCCAAAGCCGACTCTTTCAAGTTCACGGCAGGCTCATCTGGCAACAGAAGCCGCCCTGACTGGCGTGACGCTACAGCAGCCTCACATCACGTTTAGAGTTGAAACTGCGAAACTGGAGCGTCATCAGGTATGGGATGGGGGTGTGGGGGACGTAGCACCTCTGCTGGGGACCCCTGCACCGGTCGGACAGTTTGCAGCTAGTTAGTGGATGCGCGTTTGCCCCAGACCCCAGGGCCGCGCACGGGCAGGACCGGCACTGCGAGGTGACGTGACGCTCGAACACCCAGACTGTAAAGTTGGACGTTATCTCCGTCACCTTCAATGTGCTGCCTGATCACCAGCGAAGCGCCGATACGAGTGTGTGTGACATAGTCTGACACCGTAGACGGGATGAAGGAACTTGGAGCTGACTGTGATGGAAACCCGGAGAGTTTCACACCAGGTGGGGACGCAGGACAGGCCGCTGACCAGGACGATCCGGTCACACTGGTCCTAGGGCGACCGACCATATTTATAATCTTTACTTATCCAACTGCTGCTCATTTTGCTGTGGAAATCAAGTGACTGCAAAGAGGGGGAGCCGCTCTAGACACCATGGGGACATCATGCATTTACCTTCCTAAAATCCCGAATATCCTGGGTTTTAAGCCACAAGGGCCCAGGGGTTTGAGATAAGGGACCCTGGACATCCCTTCTTCGGGGACGCGGGTTAATCCTCTCACAGCAGTGACGCTCAACCCCAGGGGACATTTCCAACGTCTGACGACACTTTCGACGACCACAGCAAGTGGTGACACTGTGGCATGGAGCCGCAGGCGGGTCCTCGGCAGCCTGCGGACACAGTTCCCCGCGGCAGAGCCACCAGTAGGGCACCGCGCTGTCCCCGCTGTCCACACGGCCACCTGGAAGCAGGGACACCACCCGCAGGGGCCTTGGGGCAGCCGCTGAGACAGCAGGTCAGCACGTGACTCTGCAGAGACACGAGGGCTGCCGAGTGACTGGAAGAGCCAAGGGTGCAGTTGTAGTGACGTGGTGTGACAGGCACGCGCAAGAGTTTGTTTTCACGGATTCATGGCTAGTCCTGTCGGGTGGCTGGCAGCCGAGACTCACCTGGTCTGTGATCTGGATCAGATTGTGAGAGTGCTCTTTCGTACAGCTGTTGGCTTCCGACTTCGAAGAAGCCCCCCGCGCACACACCCCTTGTTACTAACGGCGGCTACGCTCCTGCAGACAAATGAAGTGCAGGCCCGTCAGGCTCCAGCGCCTCCCGAGCACCCTCCCTCCACGAGGACCGCCCCTGCCGCAGGCACACTGGTGCCGGGGTGCTGGACTCCGGACCCCCATGCCTGGCCAGGAGGGGCTGGGGAAGGTGCTCTTCACTCTGCGAGTTCAGCATGGCCTCCCTGGGGCGAAACCACCTTGCCTGGTGGCCCGTGGGCTTGCTCTCAGCCCAGACCCTGGCTTCCTAGCGGGTCCAGGCATGCAAACCAGGTTTCCCTGTGGAGGTCTCCCTGGGTCCCTGGTGATGCCCGTCCCTTTGGTCTGGGCCCCACCATGCATGGGAGGAGCTTTCCCAGAAATCGGGCCCTGGTCTGATCAGTCAAGGAATGGCCGACCCTCCCAGTGTCCCTGGATGCCTGCCCCGGGCACCCATGTCCCTGATCCTCCACGGTCCAGATGTTTTATAGACCAGGTCCCTCTGGGCTTCTGGAGTCAATGCAAACTGTCATTGCTGCAGCCGAGTGACCACAGTCCTCTCTGTCATGACACACGCGCCGCCTGTGCCTGTGAGGAGTGAGGCCAGCTCCTCGGGGTCTCCGAGCTCTTGACTTGGCTCAGTGTTAGATCCACGCATGCCCAGCTCACACGTGCTTCCTTCCCTGGGACCACGTGTGTCGGCTCGGTCAGCCACACTGGCGGCTGAAGCAGCCGGCCCTCCAGCCAGCTCTCGGAGCTTCCCGAGAGGACGTCTGAGTTCTGGCTCCCCATCATCTGGTGGGAGTCAGCGGCTGTCCAGGGGGCACTCAGGGACCCTGACTCCTCCCAATGCGTGGCTCTGCCACCTTCCGGTCACGTGCAGTGGGGGGACGACAAAGGGAAGGTACAGGGGCCCTTGGGACCAGACACTGAATTGGCACAGATGACGTCTGCCTGCGGTCAGCTGCCCAGAGTCATCGCATTACCCAGGTCTGATTGCAGCTGAGTGGGAGCTAAACTCTCCCACATCCTGGAGGAGCAGATGGGGTTGAGAAGCTGGTCTGAGCCTCAAAGAGCTGTTTTAACACTTCCTCCCAAACATAGAAAACGTTCACACCCTTCCTGGGGGGACAGCCCCATCCCATCCAGTCCCTACCCCAGTGGCAAGTGTGGGCTTCTGGGAGATCAGAGCCCTTTCCACCTGGTCCAGATGTGGTTTCTCACGGTCTAGTGACTCATGAACTCAAAGGGCAGGGGCCATGTCCGTGTACCAGGCAGCATACAGCAGGGTGACAGGAGCTGTGGAATTGTAACACGTGATGCCTTTAGGAAGGGGAGTCAAGGGCGCCCCTGATCTGCAGCCTTCTGACGCGTTCCCATGGGTGTTCATTGTGCGGGTCCCTGCACCTGGGGACGGGGTCTGTCCTGATTAGGTCCTCGTCCTCGTCTCCAAAGGAGACCCCTGGTGCTGGTTCTCTGTGGCTCTTGTCCACTCCACTCTCGGCCATCTTGGGGCTGTGCAAGCTTGAAGTCTGCCTCCTGCTCGAAGAATGGGTGTGTGTGTGTGTGCGCACACACACACGTATTAATCAGTGATCGATTGCTAATAGTGAACTTCAAAAAATGTTTCTTAGTTGATGTATATTTAAATATGATGAAGCTCACCTTTACTGCGTGGGTTCGGTCAACACATAAGCATGTACCTGCTCCCACAACAGAGTTAAAGCAGTCCCCCCACCCCGATTTCCGTCGTTCTTCTTTGTAGTCAACCCTGTCCTCCCCCAGTCCCGGGCACCCTGACCAATGTGGGGACCGTGCAGCATGCAACTGAGTGTGTGCATTTGAGGTGCACCCAGGCCGTCGGCGTCTGGGGGGGGCCTTCTTTGTCACAGTCGAGCACTGCCCACCGCAGGAGGCCACGCTGTGGGGCTTTGTCTGGCTTGCAGTTTGGGGCTGGAAGAGGAATAAACGGCTATGAACATCTGTATAGAGGTTTAGTTGAACCTAAGTTTTCATTTTTCTCGAGTGAATACCTAGGAATGGCCATATGAGGAGCACGTGTAGACTTTCATGGGGAACTGCCAACTGTTTTCCCAAGTGGCTGTGTGGTTTTGCACGCCCAGCCAGCCCTGTGCAGGACGGGTGCACCGGCCTTCTTTCCTCTGCCACACTTGGTTATTAGACCTTTCTGATCCATCATTCTGATGGATGCATTTGCACGTCTCTGATTACTTGTGAGGCCAAATGTGTTCGCATTGGCCAGGCATGGAACTTCTCCCCGACCCAGGGGAGACTCAGATCTTCTGCCATTTTGTTGTAGAATTGGTTCTTTATTTTGAACTGAGAGTTCTTTATATATTAGGAATGCAAGTTTTCCTATTAGACAAATAATAATATTTACATGTTGTGAATTTTGTAAAGAAAGAATGGAAGGAAGGGGAGGAAGCACTCATTTATTTTTCCTTGCTCCCCTGGCCCTGGGTCTTGAACCCGGGTCCTTGGACTTTGCATGATCTATGTCCCAGTTGCTGGTCTGCGCCCCTGAGCACCACCAGGGTGCACCCCTCCTTTTTTTTTTCAATGAGATATGTGATTTGCAAATCTTTTTTTCTCAGTCCTGACCTTGTCTTCCAAGTTTCGTAACAGTTCCTTTTGAAGAACAGACACTTTCATTTTGATGAGGTCCGTCGACCAAGTTTTTCTTGGAAGATGGTACTTTTGGTGTGGATCTAAAAAATGGCTACATAACCCATGGTGATAGAGATTGTCTCCTAAGTTTTCTTCTAGGACAAAATGGGGTGTGAAAGGTCTTTGACATTCCATGGAGTTCCTTTGGGGATGCATATCCCTCCAGAAGTTGACATTTCCGAGCAGCTGCTTTGCCCACTCTGTGGGACAATGAGCTCCCCAAAGTCCCTCCCGCAGCTGGCACAGGACGGCCACACCTGTGATCTTTGCTTCCAGTCACTGTATCCAGCTCAGAAGATTTCCTGGCTTTTTCCTCTTCCAACCTTCCAAACACCTGCGCAGGACTATGAGCATGACTTTTCCAACCTAGTAAGGCCCCCAGACTCTGGATTTTCTATTCCTCTGCTGTTCTCCTTGATGACTAGTCAATTCTTGTTTTAGCTTTTCTCTTTCTTTATATTTTCCTGGACGCATCAGCGAGATCTAATGTGCACAGGCAATTCATGCTCTGATGCCCAGTTTCTTCTCTAGCCCTATCACTGCAGCAGACACAGACTCTGCCCTCCCCATGATCACAGGCTGTGGTCTTAGGAAATGTTTGTGGCTGCAAAACCTAGATGTCCATTGATACTTTGGTAGGGCTGTATTTACTCCTCGTCTTTTGACTGATACGAAAACCCTGCAACCATTTTCTGACTCCTATTTTTTGTATCCGTCAAGATAAGCATTGCTCGCTGCTATTACAAACAACGTGCATTTCAGTGACATCATCATGAAACTTATTTTTTGGCTGATGTTGGCACTCACCAAGGGTCAATGACTCTCAAATCATTGACTCAGAACACAGGGGCTCTTTCCATCATACGGCTCCACCATTTCAGTCTTCCACCTCCAGCCATGAGGAGGCTAGAGGGAAAACAGAGAGCGAAAGCATGGAGAATGATGTGCAGGAGCCTAGAACTGGGCTTAGAAAGAGCCCATTACATCCGTCCACATTCCACTGGCCATAACCTGGTCACGTGGTTCAAACGAAACTGATGGGGATGCTGGGAAATGTGATCTTCCTAGGCGTCCAAGAAGCAAGACCAAGAGGGACAGGAGATCAACCCCAACGTTAGAGAGCTGGTGGCTTTTCCTCGAATCAGATCTTCTAAGGATCTTGTTCTTCTAAGGATCACGTGCTGAGTAAATTCAGCATTTCATTTGACTCCATTCAGTCTGTGATTCCTTAAACAAACATTGCTGAGAATCTCAGGGTGCCTGGGGAGCTGAGAGGGGCACTCACCTTTTTAAGCCACGGCTGTGTTTCTAGCACTTGAAATGACTAATTCCCATGGTGATAGAGATCCCTTCCATCACAGAGGAACCCACTGAGCCAGAAAGGCAACCTCGCCCACCATTAGAGAGCTAGTCATTGGACCCTCTGCGATCAAGTCTTAGATTCATTCCAAGTGGTTCACCGGCATTTGCACAAGAGGAAGTTCATACCCTCCAGGGTATAATCTGGCAGGGAAAACAGACACAACACAAACAATTCCAATCCAGAGAGACAAGTGGCACGGTATTATCAGGTCACTTACCACTAGAACTGAGGGTAGGGGAGCAATGGAGCCTCTTCCCAGGAAGGGCATTTGAGTTGGGGTTCTGTGGGATACTCAGGAGCTCACCAGCAGGAGGAAAAGGTTTTGGCTGCATAGACTTTCCTGTGACTTCTGTTCCAGGCCAGGCCCTACCTGGGAGGGTCCCTTTATGTTCCAGTTTGGGATTTATTGTTTTTGTTTGTGATGCCTATAATGAGGGCTTCCGGGGGAAGATTGAAAGGAAATGTTCTGAGCCTGCCGTGCTATGTCCCCAGAAGATGAAGATGTTCTGATAAGGTGCTGTGATCGTGACCTTGCAAAGCAGCCCTGCAGGAGATAAGAGGAGAGGGGTGCAGAAGGAGCTTCCTGCCTGGGGCTGACTGGTGGCCAGGGGCCCTGCCGCTGTGGCAGGCCAGCCCTGCAGAACCGCTGACTTGGCTGGAGAGATGCTGGGGCTGGGCTTCTTGCTCTCTCTCCCCTGAGGCTACTTCCGGGTCTAGGCAGGACCCCTTGAGACTGTCAGGGACAGGGAATGCGCTGGGGGTCAGAACTTGTCCTGCTGTTAGTTAGCTATGAGACTGTGGGAAAGTCACTCTAGTGCTCTGGGCTGCTTCTCCTCAAAGTCAGTGGGTTATAGATTCTTATTTCAAAGGACTGTTTCTAGGAATCAGCCTGTAATGAATGTGCGATCCCTGTAAGGGTGTTTGGTGAAGAAGACATGCCCATTAGCAATTCTTTCTGTGCCAGCTAGTAAAAGGGGGATGACTGCTTACCAGCATCCTCTTCCTCCTCTTTCTCCTCCTCCTCCTGCTCCTCCTTCTCCTCCTCTTCCTCCCCCTACTCCTGATTCTCTTTCTCATCCCCCTCCTCCTTGTCCCTCCTTCTCCTCTTCCTCTTCCTCTTTCTCCCCCTTCTCCTCCTTCTCCTTCCTCTCTCCTCCTCTTCCTGTCATCTGGTGCTTGGCTACTTCCTGAAATGTTTAAATGAGAGCTAACATATGGCTCATTTGTGCTGATTTTTAGGAATCAGCTGCATAACTGGCCAGTTGTACCGAGGACAGCGATGTTTGCATCTGTAGATGAGACTGTGATAGCTCTGGGCAGTATTGGCTCTGGAGTGTGCGCCAGAAATCGGGCAGTATGTAGGCGAAAATGAGACAAGGGTCAAGGAGTAGGACACATTAAGTCCCCACCCCTCTGCACCATGAAAGCTCCAGTCCAGACCACATTTAGACAGAAGGCAGGTGTGGCCCCTGGTCCTGGGATGCTGTCCCCTTTTCCTGAGGCCTGCAGGTGTCAGAGACCCACATTGCAGCTCTGCTCCCCCTCCTCTGCAAAAAGCATCACTTTGTCCCCATGTGCCTGTCATGGGGAGGCCTTTAGAGCATGAGCTTCATTCCCCTCTTTGTCCAAAGAATAAATTCCTTTTTGTCAGTTCCTGTGTGTGACCTGTGATCTTTGTTGACTGACAGGAAAAAGAACTTAGAGGACAGACACCTCCTCCTCCATCATCCCATCTACCCCATCTGCTGTGGCCTTTGTTTAGCCAGGCATTCATTCCAGATCTTTCTTGAGAACTGAGTCCCAGTTCTGCAGCAACTCCTCGCGCTGTGGGGCAGAGAGTCAGTTACGCTCTGACTCCACAGAGAGGTTCACCTGTGACGGACAAGCCGCTGTGGAAGTAGCGGGTGAGTGACGGGACGGTGAGTCCAGTAAATTCAGGTACAGTATGAATTTTGACAGTTTTATGGAGGTGTAATTGACAAGCAATTAACCACAGAGGATTAGAGTGTCGCTTGATAAGTTTTGACATGTGTGTAAATCTGTGAAATTGTCACCATGATCCAGAGAGCAAACATATCCATGTTCTTCATGCTCCTCGTAATCAGTCCCTCCTGTCACATCTCTCTCCATCCCATCCATCCCCATCCCATCCCATCCTATTCCATCCTATCTCATCCCCATCCCATCCTATTCCATCCCATCCATCCCCATCCCATCCTATTCCATCCCATCCTATTCCATCCTATCCCATCCCATCCCATCCCATCCTATCCCATCCTATCTCATCCCCATCCCATCCTATTCCATCCCATCCCATCCCATCCTATTCCATCCCATCCATCCCCATCCCATCCTATCCCATCCTATCTCATCCCCATCCCATCCTATTCCATCCTTTCCCACCCCATCCCATCCCATCCCCATTCACATTCCCAGATAAAGACTGATATGCTTCTGGTCTTTTAAGATGAACTTGAATTTCCAGAGATTTATTTAAACAGAGTCCTAGGGTTTGATCTATTTGAACGGACTTCTTTCGCTCAGCACAACTTGGAGATTATTGCATTGTGCTTGCCAGTAGGCATCAGGTTTTTTTTTTTTTTTGTATTGCTGAGAAGTCTTCCAGTGTATGACTGTACCACAGTTTGTCACTCCTTTTACCCATTAATGGACTTTGGAATTATTACCATTTTTGGGGTATTAAGTAAAGTTTCAATGAATATTCAAGTGCAAGTCTTTGTAGGGACATATTTTCTTTGTTCTTGGATAAACACCTGGGGACAGAATGACTAGAATATGTGGGGAATTATTTAACTTTCTAGCCATTGTTAGACTATTTCCAAAGTGATCTACCATCTTTCTTTCCTCCACTAATGAATGAGATTCCAGTTGCTCCAATATTCTGCAGGGTCAGCCTTTTTGATCTCGGACTCTGATAGGTAAGTTGTTGAAAGTCACTGTGGTTTTAACTGACATTTCTCTAGCGGCTAATGAGGTTGAGCATTTCTTCATGTGCTTATTTGCCATTTCCTTATTTTCTTTGGTGAACTGTCTGTTCAAATCTTTTGCCCATGTTAAAATTAAGTTTTTATGATTATATTGTTGAATTTTGAAAGTTCCTTTTCTGGTTCTTTATCAGATATATACTTTGCACTTATTTACTCCTGTTCTGTGGCTGGACTTTTCAGTTTCTTAATGGTACCTTTTGAAAAGCAGACATTCTTAATTTTGATGAGGTCAATCATTTATTTTTCTTTAAGTGAGCTTTTAGTAAATCTAATAGATCTTTGCATAATCCAAGGCTTCTAATGTTTTCTTCTAGAAGTTTTAGAGTTTAATGCTTTACATTTAGATTTGTCTTTTTTTGAGTTAGTTTTTGTATGTTTTGTGAGGATTAGATTGAAGTTCTTATTTTCTTTCTTTGCATATTGCTCTAGTAACCCTTGTCGGAGAGGTTCTCTTTTCTCCACTGAACTACCTTCATATTTTTGTAGAAAATCAATTGACCCTATATATGTGGGCTTATTTCTATTTATTCTATTCTATTCTGATCTATTTCTCTTTCTTGAAATCAATCTCATGCTGTCTTGATTACAGCAGTTTCATAAAAAAATCAGAAGTCAAATAGTGTTAGTTTTCCAACTATATTCTTCTTTTTAAAAATATTTTTTTTTTCCATTTGAAGTCCTTTGTACTTCCATCAGAATTGAAAAGTCTGCTGCTGAATTTCTGTAAGAAAGTTTGCTGAAATACAGGGTGGGATTGTATGGAGTCATAACTCAGCTGAAGAATAACTGATGTCTGAACCAGTGTATGTCTTCTGTTTCCCGGTTACGGTAAAACTCTGTGTGTATCTTTCTTAGATCTTCCTTAATTGTGCTCAGCAACATTTGCTAGTTTTTTGGGCTTTGGCCTGCACTCTCCTGTTAGATTTACCCCTAGGCATTTCTTATTTTTCAATGCTACTGCAAATAATTTTTTAAAATTCAGGTTTGATGGATGCCAGTATGTGGACATACACTTGATTTTTCACACCAGTCTTGGGTCTTAGCTTCCTCACGGTGCTCATCAGTACCAGCCCCTTTTTTGCATAGTACGTTGGGGTTTTTGCACAGACCGTTATGCCTGAATAAAAAGTTTCATATCTTTTTCAACCTGGATCCCTTTTCTTTCTTTTTCTTGCCTTATTGTACTGCTTAGAACTTGCCATGCAGTGATAGATAAAGTAGTTAAGAGTGAACTTCTGTGACTTCTTCCAGCTCATAGGATGAAAGACTGCTGTCTTTTATCCTTAGCATGCATTTTTGAAAGGTGCCTCCATCAGAGGGAGGTGATTCCTTTGATTCCTAGTTTTCTCAGCTTTTCTTAAAAATCATAAATGAATGATTGATTTGGCCAAATGCTTTTTATATAGTATGACAGTCAAAAAGCTTTTGATTTGGTCAAATGTTTCTTATCTACTATGGCAGTCAAATTATTTTTCACTTTTTGTCTCTTAATATAATGAATTATTTTGACTGATTTTTCAAAAATTAAACCAACCTTGTATTCCAAGGAGAAAACCCAACCCCACTGGATCCTGATGTGTTTTGTATTAGTTCCTTGGTTTGACCTGCTAAACTTGAAAAAATAATGTTTGCATTAATTTTCTTGTGTGATGCTATACTCTAGTGAGTTTTTCTTGTAATAACTTCATGTTGTTGCAATATTGGGGTCATACTGACTTTATGGAATGCCTTGTGAAGTGGGCCTTTCTCTTCTCTTTTTTGGATGAGCTGGAAATTCTCTTTCTGAAATATTTGAACAGGATTCACCAGCAAGGCCATCTGAGTCTGCCATTTGGGAAGTTTTAAATAAAAAGGTCAATGTCTTTAGTGGTTGTGGGTTTATATGGTCTGCTGATTTCTCCTTTCGTGAGCATGGGGAGTTTGTCCATGTCGTGTGAGTTGCTGACTCTGTGCCGTAACATTTTCAGTTCTGTTCCCTGATTATTCTTTTACTAGTTATAGAATTTGTGGTGATGTGACCGCTCTTATTCTTCCTATTGGTCATATATTTCTTCCTTTTTTTACTTCCTAATCAATTTGGCTAGAGGTTTGTCAATTTTATTGATCTAATCAAAGAACCTGTTCTTAATTGTTTTCTAGTACTTTTTATGTTTTTATATTTCTTTGATTGATCATCTGAACATTTTTCTTTCCTATTTGTCTGCTTAGTATTGGGTTTATTTATTCTTCCTCAGCTATTTTTAAAGGTAGGGAAAAGCTAAGAGAATTGATTTGAGCCCTTTCTTCCTTTCTAACACGGGTGTTTAAAATTAAACATTTTCCCCAGCTGCTGCTTTAAACAGCTTTCTGTACATTTTGATGCTTTTGTTCTCAGTCATTTAAAGCTACACTCTTAATTTTCCTTTCATCTATGAGTTAATAGAAGTATGCTATTTAGTTTCCAAGTCCTGGGAGCTTTTCACTCTCTCTGTGTTGTTGAGGTTCAGTTTCATTCCTCTGTGGGCTGTGAGCAGACTCGGTGTGACTTGGGTTGGTCTCTTGCTTTGTGCCACGTCCTTCCATTTTGGTGAAGGCTTCCTGTGCGCTGGCAAAGGAGGTCTGCCCACCTGTTGTCGGGTTGTGTGTCGTGCATGTCACTAAGGCCACGTGAGTTGGTGGTGTTTAAATATTATTGGTCATTTTCTTTCTACTTGCTTTATCATTTATTAAAAAGGTGAGAGCTAATGCAAAATTTTGAATTTGTCTGTTTCTTCAGGAAGCTCTAATCATTTCACGCCAAGTGTTTTGAAGAAGGGACAGGGATTCTGGGGTACACAAATACTCAGAGCTTGGCAGGAGGGCTGCTCGTGTGGGCCCCACCCCTGTGCATCCACATTCCTTTTTACATCTGAGAAGTCCCTAAACATCTGGCCTCAGGAGTGTCAGATAAGCAGCTGTGAACCAACATGAAACATGATGAAAACCAACTCAATAGGATACCACAGAGCCTCATTGCTTTCGTTTACATTGCCTTGTTTTCTAGAGACTAATGCATATTATTTGTTTAACGCCAGTACTATTCATGACTTCTGTTTACTTTGGTACAGCTCTTATTTCTCCAGAGAGCTCATTCAAGTCACTTTTTCCACCCTGAATGCATATGAGAGATACACGCTTAACGTTCTTATTTTCTGAAAATTCCTTCTCATCTTTGACTGAGCCATTTCTTAGCAAGGAGAGATTCAGTGCTCCCAGGTGTCCCGTCACTGGGGATGCAGAGGAAAAGTCTAGTGCCGAATCATTCTCTCCTGCTGTGAATGCTGGTCATTAATTTTACTTTTCATCCTTTGGATTACAAAAATTACTGAGGTCTTTAAAAGTGTGTCTAGCATTAGAACACGAAAACAACAGATGCTCAGCATGCTCTCCAGCTCAGGAAAGTTGTTTTTCTCTTATTCCTTAACCTAGTGCTGACTTTCTATCCCTGGACTCTGGCCTTGGTGTTGCACAGACACTGAGAATTTCCTTGTTTTATATCATTTTATGCCATCACACTGTGACTGACCCTTTTCCTTGGGTAACAGGATTTCCGCAGACTACGGTCTAGGACACTGATGGGACTTTTGTTCCAGTGGGTCATTCTTTCTTTTCTCTATCCCTTCCCCATCACAGGGGCCTTTCTACACATGGCTATTTCCTCACTTAGGAGATGGTAGCCGAAGGTAAGCGCCCTTTGGGGGACCACTTGGCTTTTGACCGTGACCTTGTATCACCCAATACTCCTGCCCATTCTTGACCCCAGTCTTTCCGACTGCAGGATGGGAGATTGGGTCTCTGACCGGGCACATTCTAAGGGCTTCTTAGCACCATTATTCCAGGGGTATCCTTGAGACTACTACAAAAAAGGGGACAATTAACACTTGCCCCAATCTCCCCCTTCTTCTGTTGGAGACACTTAACGAGCCATGATATTTAGTACTTTGGGTTAGAAAAAAATTCCCACATGCAGGTCCTCCCGTATCAGAGCAGCCTTGTTCTGAGATGTAAGAAATACTGTCCTGGGACTCAGGAGCCTATTGTGGGCCCTGCTGAGCTGCACCCTTCTCTCCATGTGCCTCGGTTTCCCCACCTGCAGCAGTCCTGGATTGACAGGCATGTGCCAAAGCCCCTCTTTGGTGACCCTGAGGGTCGGTGGGAGGACGACCCTTTTAATGAGTGAATGGGAATCAGTCCTTCATGTGTGCATTTTCTTACCTGGGACTCTTCAAAGGTGCAATGACATAAGGAAACTGCAGCCTCCAGGGCACCTGGTTTCAGAAGCGTTTTAGTGTCTCGTCATGTTTGTGCACCCATATTCTGTGGCCTTCCCATGTGTGATCCATGTATAAACAATTTCTGACCGATGAAAGCTGATGGGCACCCAGGCTCGTCCTCCTCAGGGCCCAAGCAGTGGGAAGTCGCTTTCTACTGTCAGTGGGTCACCGAGCATGTTTCAAGACTGCGTGACCTCAGCGGTGGCCGGCTCTTTCTGCTTCTACAGAGACCAGTGTTCATACAAGGAATTGCTCTGCTGTCTGTGGCTCTAAGAGTGTGGGCCTGCCGACCCTCTGTCCGGAGAGGCCCCTGGTGTGTCAGGCCATCAGCATCTGGCCCGGCGTGCAGTGCTGCATTGACGAAGGTATTGGGAAGCGCAGCTGGGCCCTGCCATGTTCTGTGTGACCTCAGACAAGCCTCCCAGCCTGGGAGCTCTGGGTGCGTTTCTGTGCTGCTGGCCTGCTGACCAGGCAGCTGAGCGCAGACCGTGCATGAGCGAACTCTGCCACCTCCACTTTAGTCGCTAATGACATGGGGGCTGAGGCGGTCGGGAGACTTTCTCCACCGTGGCTCCACCCATGCTTAGGAAGGCCGAGTCTTTGTTTGGAGGAGGAGCTGTTTAGTGTGTTGTATGATGTTTGCAATATCGCTGTTTTCCACTCAGCGGATGCCGATGGGGCCCCAAGAATGTCCCAGATATGGTGGAATGTGCACAGCAGGGACACACCCCCCTGGCATGAGACTCCCTGCTCAGAAGCAAGTCAAAGCCTCCTCTGGGGGGGTGCCCTGGTGGCCTCGCAGGCTAGTGCACCTGGGAGCAGTCCCACATACATGCCAAGGTCCTGGGTTCAAGACCCGGGGCCATGGGGAACAATCAACGTCAGCAACAAAATGAAAAAGAAATAAAGCTCTTCCTCCTCCTCTGTCTTCCTGCTCCCCTCATTCCTGCCTGGAGCTGGTCCCAAGCCATTAGGACGGGGATGATTTTTGGGCAGGTGGAGAGAGATTCAAACTGGGGTGGGTATTCTCCAAAGACAGGGACACTGGTGGCGTTGAGTGTCTGCTATCCCACACCCTGGAGAGGCGCCCCTGCCTTCCCCGGCCCGTAGCTCCTTAGTATGCAGACACGTGTTTCGAGGGGCGAGCCTGGAGGTGGGCTTTCTCCGAGCTTCAGCGGGGCCCTCCCCGGAAAGGCCACAGGCCACAGGCTTGGCTCAGGCCAGGTCTGCCCGGAACCACACTTCTGGCTTTTTCTGAGGCTGATGGGGAGGGTAAGCATGTGACCAAGAGTGTAGAAAGTGGGGTGCAGGGGTGTCAAGGCGGGGTGCTGGGGTGTCAGCCCGGGGACTGCGGTCTTACCCGGGTCTGGCCTCCCAAGTCCCCAGACACCAGAGCCTCTAGCAACCCTGCCCTGGGTCTCAGCCAAGTGTCTAAGGGAATTGGGACAGAATATTTATTTTTCTTAACCCAAACCCAAACCAGACCCAAACAAAAAGAACTCAATGAGGGGGGTGGGGGTGGTGGAATAAACAATGAATGCATTTTTTAAAAAGGGGAAAAGGATAGAATGATCAGTAAGCCCCCCACCCTGCACGTGTAATCTAGTCCCCATCCCCTCCCCTGTCCACGCCGCGGGCCGTCAAGTCCAAAGACTCGCTGTATCAGTTTATCTGTGTTTTCCAGGGAGAGGTGAAAGATCCAGTATTTATCCTCGATCACCTCTCTCCACAGCGCACCCTCAAGCTCCCTCCACGTCACCTGCAATGACAGCTTCACCTTTTGGGTCTGAGTGATGGTCCGCTGCAAGCCGACCCGGAGTCCTGAGCCCGCCAGCAGCTGGGCGGCTGCATTTCGGCTGCTGGATGGTGCCGCGGCGAACACGCGCGTCTTTTGCAGTCGGTACTCTCTGGCTCTTCTGGAGACCCAGAAGTGGGGTGGCTGGAGCCTACGGAAGCTCTGCTTGCAGCTTCTGCGCCATCTCCCTACTGACTTCCAAAGTGGCTGCCCCAGCCCGCCAGAGGCATGTGAGTGGCCCCTCTCTCCACACCGTCGTCCACACGCGTCCCTCCTACTGGATGTGGCACTGGCACCCCTGCGGCTGGCTCCTTGGCACTCGCAGGCCTGGAGAAGCCAGCCGGACCTTATGGCGGCCTGCCCCTGAGGTCAGAGGTCTCCTGGATGGACTCCAAGGCACCCACGTGGTGGGTGGGACTTGGGAGGTTTAGAGTGGAGAAGGGAGGGTCCAGGGCCTTGTAGGTCGCTTCCTGCCAGTGCTGGGGAACGGACCAGGCCAGGCCACCGAACTCGGGGTGCTCCCCTCCCCGACCCCTTTGTCTCCCTCTCTGGGAGGCCACCCAGCTGGCTCCAGTGTCTCCCCTCCTTCCCGCCTCCTTTGAACCCTCGCGCAGGCTCCCTGCAGGGAGGGTGCTGAGTGCGCTTTAAGGAGAAATGTGATGATCTAACTTCTGTGGCTTGGGGAGCCTGATCTGCGGCAGCTCTTCAAATTAAGTGTCGTGCATGAGTAATTGCTTTCCGAATCTGACGCGGCCCCTTGAATGGGAACCATGATTGTGCGTTAATTAAAATCCCACTGATGATTAAAATTATATTTTGGTGTTTTAATAACTCTATGAGAGACATGCAGATAAAGCTCAAAGACACACACTAGTGTGGGTGCTTGTGAACCCCAACAAATATTGGTGTTAATTCACACCTTCTAGTGGAATGGGGCGCGAATCTGCGTCTGAGACGGTGCGGGACGTCGCAAGGAGTCTGCACCTCCTCGGAACCCGAGTGCAGGGAGCTGCCGATGCTGCGAAGCCCGAGTTGGGGGCAGCCACCCCTGGGTGCAGAGCGACTGGGAGACACAGCACAGGCTTCGATGGTAGGACTTGCTCCTAGCACCTTCTTCTGGGCGCTTCCAAGGACCCGAGGGGACCTGGAACCCTGGGCGTGGGATCCTGACTCGCTCTGAGTTCACCCAGCCTGGCTGCTCATCAGAGACCCCCAGGCAGGGGGTAGGTGGTGGGCCAGTCCAGCCCCCAAACTGTCTGCTGGCCCAAGGGAGTGTCCCCAGAGTGGGGACACTGTTACCCCTACCCCCACTCTCTCACTTCCTCACGAAGTGCCCCCACCCAAGGGCTGTAGAAGTACGTCCTGGAGCTTCACTCTGATGGGGCTGGGGACACGCCTGTCCTGGTCTGCATCCCAGGGGCACCAGCCAGACTTGCCTTCCTGCTTCCAGACAAGCAGCACTCCCCATCTCCCCAGAAGCAGAGCCCGCTCAGACTTTGGGGGTGCAGACGATGACTCTCTACGGGCAATGGCAGTGCCCGGCAGCCGGGTGGAGAACCTAAGACCCAGTGGGAAGTGGGGCATTTCGGGGGGCCTGTTGGAATGGCCCTTCGAACAGGCTCTCTTGAGACACCTGTGTGTTGGTCAGGCCCTGGCAGGAAGCCACACCCTCAAACTGGGTCATCTGACGGGAGCTGAACAGATGTGACATCCGCAGGGGCTGAGCAGGAGAAGGGAAATCCTCAGGGTGAGTTCAGTGTCCCAGTTCTGGGGGGCCGAGCAGGAGGAGAGACCTGGGGCTGTGGGGCATCCATCCGGCTGAGCCTGGAGGGGTCGGGGAGCCAGCAACTGGCACAGAGCAGCCTCAGGGCCAGGAGGAGAATGGAGGGGGCTCCTGAGACGCAGAGGGGGAAGTCCTGGGGCTCACACGGGGCGCTCTTGGGTCACCCGGGCCGTGACTATGACTCAGGCTGGACGGTTGATAGGAGTAGAGCTGGAGAGGGCACCACAGATGAGGGTGGGGAGAAGCAGGGGCTGGAGTCGGTGACCCCGGCAGCGGCCGCCTGGACAGACTGGATCTGGCTGGTGACACGCCGCCAGAGTCTGATTCTAATGGAGCAGCACCTCAGGGGAGGAGCAGGGCCTGCATGGGAAGAGGAATGTGGCAGGATGGGTGCGGGGAGGCTGGGGGTCAGGGCACCCCGAGGGGTGCGGAACTGGTGAGAGTTCAGGGTCTGGTGCCCGTGGAGAGGAGGACCGAGGGGGAGGGTCGGCCGTCTGACCAGAGAGGGTAAGCACACTAACTCTGGGATAAGCAGGGAGGAGCGATGCCTGGGCCCCTGGTCCGGTGACACCATGAGAGACTGAGGCAACCACCTCTGAGGCCCAGCAATTCCCGAGTGGTCTGGGCTCAGTGCTACCCGGGGTCCTCCATGCCGCATCAGTGCACCCCCGCGGCTCCCACCGGAGGCCTGCAGAGTCCAGGAGCAGCGGCCCAGAGGCCGGCGCACGGGGCAGGGGACCCGGGAGGGGCACCGCACGGCACAGCCGTGAGACGCGGGCAGCGGCCCTGCACAGCACAGCGACTCGAGGGGATTTTGCTGAGTGAACTGAGTCAGAGAAGAGAGGCAAATGTTGGGTAAACGCACCTGTATTTGGAAAACACAGAAATGACACGAGCTGATCTAATCCACGCTTGGACTATGAAGCAAGACTAGATTTCAGAGGGGAGGGGTGGGGTTCACGGGGCAGGGGGCAGCTGTCATTCCAGTCTTTCTCCTTTCTCTTCTTCTTTCTGTTTCACTGTTTTGGTCTGTTTTGTTAGCCACCAATGAAGGGAGGGAGGGAGGGAAAATAGGAAAACAGAAAGAAAGACAAAAGAAAAAAGAAAACCAGGAAGGAGGAAAGACAGACAGGAAAATAAAGAGAAAGAAAGAAAAGGAATGAGGAAGGAAGACAGACAGAAAAAAAGAGAAAGACAAAAGAAGGAAATAAAGAAGAAAGAAAGAAAGGGAGGGAGGAAGGAAGGAGAGAAGGCGGGAAGGAAGTAAGAAAAGAAAGAAGGGAAAAAAAGAAAAAGGGAGAAAGAGAAAGAAGGAGAAAGAAAGGGAGAAAGAAAGAGAGAGAGAGAAGCCAAGCTCCCAGGACCTTGGGCCATGCTCAGGTGACTTGTGTTTGTCAGGTGCCAGTCCCCCTGCAGAAGACTGACTGAAGCTGTGGTTTCCCCGCATCCTCCCACCTCCCAGGACGGTCCTTTTCCATTTTTCCTGTCACTGGGCTGGAAACTAAGGCCCAGGAAGGAGAGCCGCTGGCCTCCCACAGTGGGAGCCGGCCTGCGCTGGGCCAAGCCTTGGCCCTGCGGCCTCCAGAAGCCAGGACTGAGGGGCTGGGGGCCAACTTTGATTCCTTTGTTCTCACCTCCCGGCAGCTCGCTGGGAGGTCGTCCCCCAGGGCAGGGCCGCACAGGGAGTGGGTGGGTGGGTGCCAGGCCCTTCCTGGTGGCCGGGACCTTGGCAGGCAGGGCCCAGACAGGGCTGCTCACCCTCAGCAAGCCCGAGCAGTGGAGCCGCGCTGCAGGGTGGTGGCGGGGCCGGTGGGACCCTGGGTCCCTGGGTCCCTGGAGGACCCCACATAAAAGGCGGGCCAGTGAGGACAGAGCATGCGTCCTTCCCTCCTTGGCTGGAAACCCTGCCACGTCAAATCAAGCCACGCCTCAGGGATTTTTCTGAATTAAATGCTCTCTACCAGGGCGAGGCGTGAGACCTCAGTTTGCACAACCTGGGAAACGGGAGAAGATGTAGCATTTAGGGCCACGCATTCAGACAGACTGGCAGAACAGAGGGGGCATGCCATGTGCGGGGCCTTCGGAGCCAGGGCAGCACATTCAGAAATCCTCAGGGGTGGCTGGGCAAGGCCAGGGAAAAGCTACCCATCGTCACACGTTTGCCGACTTGGATGCGTCACGCGGTTTTGGGTTCAGGCAAATACTGATGCTCACGCTGCGTCAGCTGCTGTGGGTCCCCAGCGTTCATGCCCATAGATGAACCTTGGTGACCAGAAGCCGGCGACCACACGGGGAGGGGGCAGCAGAGAGATCCAAGTGCGCGCACAGCACACGCGTCTGCTTCCTCAGCACCGCTGTGCCTTCGCATAACCTAAGGCTTTGTCGGGGGCCTTGGGGATGCCGATGAGAAAAAGATGTTTCCAGCCTGCTTCATGGGGCCCTCCTGGGGTGGGGCTGCCCCGGGCTGTGTTTCCACAGGTCTCCCGACTTTGTCTGCACTTCCCTCTGCAAGGCGCACAGACTCCTACACAACCGTGAAAACCCTGCTCAGATGTTACTTCCTTTCAGTCCCTTCCTGAGTCACGTGTCCATGTCGTTCCTGGGCTGGGTGGGGGCTTCTCTCCTTCATGCCAGGCGGCATGGGGTAGGGAGGGCACCTTGTCAAACGTGGAGGGCAGAGGAAGCAGTCATGCATAGGGGCATCTGGGCAGCCCAGTTTCCCCCGGGAACCCAGAAGGACTTCCGGGAGCAGGTGGCCTTTGAGATGGATTTGGAAAGTGAGGTGCTGTCTCGTTCCTAAATCCATTTTTCTCCACCCTGCAGGGCAGGGGCTGGGGCTGTAGGTCCCTGAATGGAGCGAAACCACTCACTGAGGGGGGCGTCCTCTCTGCCGAGGGGGATTGCGGGTCTCCAGCCCTTAGAGCTCCACTGGCGTGACTTGCTTCCCACTCAGTGAGGATTTACACTTTCAAAAGGGTGGGGCAGGAAGAGCTGGGCAGGGAAATGCAACGGGGCAGAACAGGCTGGGCCCGCCAGGATGGACGGAGGGCGCAGGGCAGGGGTGGAATGGTGCGTGCAAGTCGCTGAGCTTCAGTAGATCACGAATACATTGGGGGGGCAGCGCTGGGGCCGAGTCAGCGGTTCTGGTCAAGGGCCGGCCAACAAGTCCTGCCGCCTGCCACCTGCGGGATCCCTGGCAAGAGAGGCCGACAGAGAAGGAGAGGATCTAGTGCCTTGGAATCATCTAGAATCCCTGAGAGCAGACTCCACAGACGGCTGGTGGGATGGAGTACCTGTTCATGCACAGGTGAGAATCAAGCGGGTACCTGTGTCCAGCACGGTGGACAAGACAGGGACAGTCCTGCTCCTGGGGAGCCAGCCTTCCAGTGAGGGAGCAGGGGATTCATGGAAGCCTCACCAGCAGAAGCTTGGAAGCTGGTCATGGTGCGGTCTTCTTTTTTGTTTGGCAAGGTCATGAGCATCCCAGCCTGTTCCCTCAGGCAGGGCCGTGGGGGCCCTTGATGTGCATCCGTTTATTTAAAGAGAAGAAGGCAATGTTAAACAGGGCACCTCAAGAGGAGAGAACTGTATGTGCAAAGGGCCGGGGGCAGGAGGCCCGGAAGAGGATGGAGGCGGCTGGAGTGGAGGGTGTGGTGGGGGGGCAGAGCGGCACAAGACGGCTGGAGGGGCAGGAGAGGACACGATCCAACACCCTCTCCCCCAGGCCACTAGTGCCCACGTGCCCCTGCCTGCCTGGACGCCCTCAGTGGGAGTGAGAGAGAAGGAAATGACAAAAAGGGAGGGAGAGGCATGTGCCCAACGCCAAAGAGACAGGCATCGGGGCACCGCACTGGGGGCCTGTGAGTTAGGATAAAGGCTCGTCTGTGCCTCAGAGCCCTGGGAGGACCCGCTGGGGTGTGTGACGTGATCACCTGCCACCTTGAGAAGAGGTGTAGCCTCCACGTGGTCTGAGCAAGAGGCACGGGGGCCTGGGTCCCTGGGAGCGAAGACTGGCTGAGATGGCTGCTCTCTAGGACCGAGTGAGTCGTCCCAGCTGACTTAGTTTCCAGCCGTGTTTGGAGCAGTGTCTGTCTACCGCCCTTCCCTCTCCCGAGAACGTGGTGGCGGCTGTCTGCTCTCTGCTCAGCCCACCAGCCTCGGGTGCCAGGCCTCCAACGCTGCGCCAGGCCTGGGCCAGCCAGTGGGGAGCCAGGCAGGGATGAGAGGCTTGTGTGCCCCAGGGGCCCTGAACCCCGAAGACCTGGAGGAAGAACTGCCTGAGCTGCTCGAGCCTTTTCTGGGAGCAGAAGTTCAGGAAGGCTGTGCCCATTGCAGGGAATAGCACACAGGGATTCCTACAGGCTGGTCAGAGCGTAACATAGAGAAGGCAGTCAGGTGTCATTAAAGGGCCATGTAGGTAGGTGGCGAGGGTGGAGAGCTGCCCAAGCCACCGTGAGCTGTTTGAGAAGCCCGAGGTCTGGGGGAGGTGGGTGCTGGGGTGGACGGTCCCGGTCTGCATCCAGTGGGGGCGTCCCACAGCGGCCTCTGATTTCACAACCGATGGCCTCTTCTGCATCCCACGATGGCAGATCCTGGCATCCAGGTGAGAAGGTGGCAAGGCACAGGGGGTCGGGCACCAGCTCTCAGGGCCCGGCGCCGCCCAGCCTCTTCCACGGCACACACAGGGAGTAGCCGGTCCGCAGCTGTGGGCATGGCTGCTTGTCCAGGCTTCCCCGCCAGGCCTCAGGGCTGACCCGGAGGTGCCAGCTTCTCTGCCTGTTCTTGCAGGTCCTGGGCCAGGACTGGGGACCTAGGGGTTGGTTGGAGGGGTGTGGGGGCTGGTGCCTGAGTGCATATATCCACGCGACACAGCCCCTTCAGCAGGAAGCAGAGAGCTGGCGGCAGCCTCATTTGCGGGAGGAGCAGGGCTGGACACTGCCCTCCATTCTCACCAGGTGCAGGTCCCCATTGCCACTCAAAATGGCCCATGGATGCCCACCCTGGGCACTTTTTTGGGATATGGCACTAAACACTGATGGATGCTGAAAACAAAACAGTTGCTCTTGATACTTTGCAGCTCATTCTCTTCGCTTCAGGGTCTTCTCTTCTCTGGTGTCCAGGGCGCACCTGCGTAGAAGGCTCCTTGGGGGAGGAGGACGCTGGGAAAAGCCACCTGAAGATGGCTGTGTCAGGGCCAAGCGTGTTGGGAGCCGCGTTCCTGGTCCAGCCCGGAGTGGTTCCCCGCGCTGGCCTCAGACCTCCCCGGCTTCACTTTGCTGCGTGCCCGCGGGCAGTTCACAACCGCTCCGGACCGCAGCGTCCTTCTCTGGGAACGGGGGTGCTGTCCGTGTGTGCAGATTGCGTGTGCCGACCTGCACGGAGCTGCGGGCCGTGCAGGGGACGCTCCGTGAGTGGGAGTCCCCCTCTCTCATGAAGGAAAAGCTGACTGAGGAGGGGTAAACTTGAATGAAAATGTTTCCGCTGTGCTGCGAGTGGCCAGTCACAGAGTTATTTAGAGATTGGTCTTACTGAGGGCAAACACCTGGGAGACTAATCCACAATCTGTCTTCCTCCTGGCAGCCGCACTGAGGTCCTCGGCTTTGAAAGTGCAAATAAAACAAGCGAAGCTTCCCATTCGTGTTATAACTCATCGTTTGTTTACTCTTTCAACAAGCAGTCCGCCCCGGTACTTGTGCGGCTGGCACTCACAGGGTGCCGGGGAGAGGCCAGAGGAGGCTGGGGTCCACTCTGTCAGCCCTCCGCTTTCGCATTGATAGAATCGGGGCAAGAATACTTCCTCTGCAGGGCCGACGAGGAGGATGACAGATAATGCGGGGCAGAGTCTGGGGCACAGAATGATGGCCGTGACCTCATCACAGAGACGTGGCGCCTGTCTTTTCGTGAGGTGCGTCTCTTGTGGTGACTGCAGATGAGCAGATGGACCCCACCGTGGCTTGTCCTGTGTCAAGTGCATCCTTCCTTCTGCATCCACGTGCAGCGAATGGGATGTGTCGCCTCTAAGGGACCCAAGAACGTTTCTTCGGGTGGCCATTTATTTTGCCCCTTGGTCAAGGACCTGAAGGCTAACCCAGGCTCCCTGAGCCTTGGGAGGCTTTTTAGGTCACAGCTGAAGGGGGAGCAGGTGCGATCCGGGTGCTGGTTGGTCATGAGCCCAGAGCCCGGTGGCGGGGTCTCGAGGTCAGGCTGTCTGGGAGCTGGGCTCGCACGAGTGGAGAAGAGGAAAAGGCCGAGCTAGGCCCTCTCTCCACCTGCTTCTCTGACTTCAGTGCCCCATGTCCTAGTGGCTTTGAATGACTCCTGTGTCATGCATCTTGACTGGACATGCGCCTTGACCATAATACCAAGTGGCCTGTTTTCCATGTGTGCTGCCCAGCTGGCCCAAAGGCCAGTAGGGACTGTGCGTGTGAGTGTGATCATCAGTTGGAAAGACTTTCCTGGGGTCTCTGCGCGAGCTCAGCGAGTGTCTGTAAGCCCAGCACCTTCTCTGAAGCCACGTGCAAGGCTGTGCAGGGCTCTGCTCCAGTGCTGAAGTTGAGGAGATAGCGTGCGAGCTCATGCTCACCCCTGCCTGGCTGAGACCCCAGGAGAAGTGGGCACGGTGATGAGCCTGGCTCCAGGACCCCTCGCCTTCTCTCCGCACCTGCCCTTGGTCTTTGGCAAAATGGGCCATTTTTTGAGCTCCTCCCGGTTTTTGCAATTCTCTGATGAACACTCACTCCTGCCCTGAAAAATATTGGCTCTTGGATGAGGTGAACTTGGCCAGACAATTTCCCAACAGAGCTCCTGCCCAGGGGTCCCGGCTTCCCAACTGCCTGGAAACTCAGGAGCCCCGGCCTGTCCCTGCAGCTGCTTCCACACTAACAAAACCATACTACTTAACTCGCCACAGGGCCTGCGACTGTCACTGGGGAATGCAGAGATTTCTAGAAAGTGAGAGCGCCTCTGTGAGTCCATCCTGGGCCTTTCATTCCGGTTCCAGCTCTTGCTTCACGGATCCTCCCTCTTTTGTTCTTTTGTAAGCAGCGTCCCGACAGCTGAGTCACGGGGCGGCCAGAAAACGGTAGCTGGATGGCCCGACCTCCTGGGAAGGCCTGGGTCTTCCCAACAACACTCCTGGGCTCCCTGCCTACCCTACAGGTGAATACCCTGAGGAGGGAGACTGCAGCCCCTGATCTCAGGCCTCACTGAACGGGCCAGCTTTGTCCTGGGGGCCAACCGCAAGGTTTTCTTTAAAGTTTCTTACAAGTCCTCAGACTGTCTGGGCCTGAATTGGAAAATGTCTTTTCATATAGAAGAGGGATTTTCAACTGGTGGGGATTCTGCTCCCTTAGGGGACATTTATTGCTGACTGGAGACATTTGGGGTACTCATAACTGGGAGACAGACTACCCCTGGCATCTCGTGGGTACAGGGGGGTGTTGCCACACTCTCTCCATGCTCACGGTCCCGAACATTGACACAGCTGAGCTTGAGGAACCCCAGCCCCAGGGAAACCAAATATTTCTCTATTTTTGCAGCCAGACCTGAGGTCTCCAGTGGGTCGCCAAAAAAGCCCAACCAACAGACACACAAAGCCATTTCGAGCGTGAGAGCCAGAGTTTTACTTTAGGGACAGGGTCGAGTGTGGCCAGTGGCTCTCTGTGTGTCAGCCTGGACTGGCCTGCCCTCTGCCAGGGAGCTGCTGCGGCCAACGCCCCGCTCCAGGCACAGGGTGGCACCGCCTTGATCTCTATCGGGAGCTATTGTCCAACGTTTCCAGGGCTGCTGAGACACGGGGTGTCCCACCCGCAGCCCAGAGCAGCGTGCCCCAACCTGAGCTCAGCATCTGCTTCCTCAGAGAGCAACTTGGCAGGCCCTGTGTGCTCCGGGGCCCCATCCAGGCCGTCCAGGCCCCCAGCCTGCACTCCTGCCTTCTGCCCACACCCTGTCCTGCCTGACTTCTGCCCACGCGCTTTCCCTCCCTCCTGTCTTCCTGTGCCCGCAATCGGTGTGGCATTGGCTCTCTTTGCGGTCCCGAGCTCTGCCCTCCTCTCTCCAGCTCTCTCTGTGTCAAATCTCTTGCTCACACCACCGTGAAGCCAATCTTTCTAAGCTGGTTTTCACTAGTGCACTTTCCTGGTCAAAAATCCTTCCTGACAGCCATCCTACAAGGTCAGGACAGCTGTTTGACTCGGGACTCGTGGCTTTCTTCCATGAGACCCTAACTTCTCGTCGATGAGACCCCGACTTCTCGTCTTCCACTTCCCTCCATGAGGCGGCCCTCCAGCGCTCTGGGAATGTGCCGAGTCCTGTGGAACAGAGGGTGAGAGTCTCTCCTGTCCTGGTCACGTCTTCTGCTTGTCCTCCCTGCCCTTCCACACCTGTCCTACCGCCACCCCAAGGCCATCTCTGCCCAAATGCCACCTCGTGGTGAAAGAAGCAAACGTGTTCCCTCTGAACCGCCTCTACTCTCTGAGCCTCTCTGACCACTTTGCATTATGCGATAGTGATTTACAGCAAAATTAACACAAAGGCGAGCAGTGGCTGCTCATGGGGCCGCGGGCACACTCATCTCAATGAAGATGAGAATGCCTGTTCTCACAGGTGCCAATGCTGGGCGCATCCTGTGCTGGGCGCCTCCTGTGCTGGGCGCCTCCTGTGCTGGGCTTCCACACACACCCAGCCAGCCATCTGTTCGGTCATCCCTTCATAAATTCACATACTTGTGAGAGATGCGCAGATCAGAAAGTAAACGCATGGATTTACTCACTCAGGAAGTACTGAGCAATTTCAGGCAGGCCACGGGTCCTCTGTGAAAGATTTCCGGTGTCTTTTCTAGAGATGGGGAAACGAGTACATTCATACATCTGGTCTATTGAATTAGGAAGTAAATAACTTAAAAATAGAATTTGCATTTTAGAACCATACCAAAAGGGACACGTGGTTCTTCTTCGGTGTCCTGGTGTTAATCATGGCGCCTGTGTTAGTGATGGTGCCTGGTTACCCACGGTGCCCTGGTGTTAATCATGGCGCCTGCGTTACTATGGCGCCTGGTTACCCACGGTGCCCTGGTGTTAATCATGGCGCCCATGTTAGTGATGGCGCCCATGTGGAGAACCAGCCCAGCACAGGGAAGGGAAGTGCCCAGGGACCCTGCATTTGGAATCCGCCTGCCTGCCCTCAGCTCACAACCTGGTTTTTACTTTCATAAAATAGTGCTCTGTGTTGTGTCTATAGGGTGATATGGTTCACTGAGGCCTTGAGAACCTGTGCGACAGATCAGAGTAAGATGTGGGCTTGGAAGCAAAGATGAAAACAGAGAGACTTCTTGCCACGACCTCGCCTCCTGTTACAGTGTGGAGGCATCCTGGCCCATCTCATATAAGGAACTAGAGTTTGGAGAGGCGGGATGCATGGACATGCAGTGCTGAGTGGGGGATTTGGGACAGACAAAGTGGTGTGGTCCAACAGAGGCATTTTTGCTGTCGCCTTAGACAGGCTGGAGTTGGCCCTGCCCCTCACTTCTGTGTGGCCTGGGCCAGGGTACTATGTCACATAGCCGTGTCTCCATTTGCTGGGGTGTAAAGTGAGGGTAACTGTTCCCTACCACCCAAGCTTCTTGAAGATGAAATGAGTCCTATCCATCAGGGGCTGGGCACTAGTTTGGCCTAGAGAGTTGGTGTCATATGCTGATTATTAGGGAGAACTTTGGGTCCAGACCCTGATGGGCCATCACTCCTTGGGAGATCCGAGAGAACACTTGGATCTTGGGTGTCCTTCCACATAAAATGGGACTGACACCCTTTCGTCACCACCATGCCCACACCCTCCCAAGTGCTGGTGCTAAGGACCTGGCATCCTACTCAGCCAGCAGTATTTTACTTCCAATTTTCTCGAGGTTGTCAGAGTTAAAAGAGCAGGAAAGGGGGTTTGGATGCTGAACGGGATGGGGTGGGTACCTCAGGGAGCTCCGAGTCAGCCCCAAGGAATTCTGGCTTTGGGCAAGTTCCCTTGGAAATGCTGGGCAGACACCAAATGTCCCTCTTTCCTCATCTGGCTGGGCATTGCAACATCAGCACAGTGAAGGACAGAGCTGTCCTGGGCGAGCTGTCTTAGTCATGGGAAACTGGGGCTCTCTTGGGAGTGTCCTGAATCTGGTCGGCGGTTCATCAGGGTCTAGCGGGGAAGACCTTGTTCTGCAAGCAGCCACCGGGAAGAGCCAGTGAGGCACCCAGCCTACCTGGAGACACACCTAGAGGGTTCCATGTGCCGGGGGAGCCAGAGAGGCTGCCCTCACCTTTCCCAGGAGTGGGAGGCACAGCTAAGACATCTGGGGCCTCTGGAGCTTGCTGGGAGGTACAGGCCCAGCTTCGGTTCTCATCCTACCATCGACTGACTGGGTGAACACGGGCAAGTCTGGGCCTTAGTGCTTCCAGAAAAGGGAAGTGATGAGACTTAGTCACTGCCAGCCAGTACTCTTACCTGTAAGCTGGGCTCTCGCTCTGGATGGGGCCCCGGATGGCCCCACGTGGTATGCTGAGAAAGAAGAATGAGCCCGTGACGCAGCAGAGCCCACCTTCAGGGCTTCCCAGTCCACAGGAGGTCTTTATGGGGGGGCCTCGGAGCAGAGTTTCCAGCGCATTCGAGGTGTTCGTTGAGCCCAGGTGTGAAAATTCTCTTAGAACAAAACCAATTAAGGGCATTTGTGTACTTAGCGTTTTGCACTCAAAATACTTAAGGAGGAAGAGTAATCTGTGGAAATCAGACACATCTTGTGGGTTAATGATGGTGTAAGTTTTTTTTGGAGGTTGGTCCTGGATGTGGAGGCCAGAGCTGAAAGGCAAATTACCGATACATGAGGTTATGCCTAATTCCCCGAAATACCCTCCTCTGATGAGTGAAAATACAGTTCATCAGCCCCGTATTCATGATGGCTGCCGAGAGCTGTAATTGGCAAAGGCGTTTTTTAGCTCATGACTCAAGGCTGACTCAACACCGGGGACCGTGTGCTTTCCATGGCCTCAAGCTGGGCGCCCTTTTTTCCTGGAAACGCCTAGGTCGTCTGCCAAGCCCTGTGACGGACCCATCGAGCTGCCCTGGGAGGCTCCTACCCAGATCTCAGCCCCTGGCTTCCTGTGCCTGCAGCCCCGTGTGGCTGCCCGGCTGACCTGAGAGAGTGGGGGTGCTCATCCCCTGCCAGCAGAACGACTGCAGGGAGGGGCCGAGACCGAGACTGAAAGCAGAGTTTTTGGATAGCGAACGTTGACGATGATGATGAGATGGCGATGATGATTTAACGATTGCTCTGGGGGGACATCACTCGGGACACTCGCAGGACTCTGGGTGACTTGTCCAGAGCTCAGTGGTCTGAGGAAGACAAGTCTCGCTTTGTGTGCACATGGCCAGACTGCCCAGGCCTGACGTTGTTCCTGGTTCCATCTGAAGGGCGTGGAGGCCACGCCGAATTATAAATCTTGGAAGAATCTCCAGGTGGGGAGAAAGGACTTTGCCCCAAGTCCTGCTCTTGCTTCTGGGTACAGTGAAGGATCTCTCATGTTAGGGAGACCGTCTTGCCATCCCACTCACCTCTCACATGATCTCTGTTCTCCAGTCTCCTCCCAGGCCTGACTGCAGAGGGTGAAAGGGCACCTGGCCCACGGCGCCTATGTGCATGAAGATGCTGGAAAGCGCTCAAACAATCCGCGGGGCCCTTTTGTCCTCTGAGATGGACACCCTGCATTCTCATGCCTGTCCTTTTTCATCTTCACAGTCCTGATGGAGTTAATGACTCATTTGACAGGCGAAGAAACTCAGAATCAGACAGGCAAAGTGAACTTCCCAAGTCACTCTCTGATCTGGTCTTTCTGGAAGGAGTGAGGTGGAGTCTTGGGAAGTGAGCCCTGTTTATCATCAGCCGGTAGCTTCCCCTGACCCCGGGCGCCGGGGAAGGCCCAGGAGGGGATGGCTGAGCATGAGTAGCCCACCCGGCTCGGGCACCGTACCACTGTCCAGGCCCTGAACCCACTTTTCCTCCAGCAGCCCCAGAGGGTCAGGCTTTGTTCTGTGTCTTCAGATGGACAAACAGGCTCAGAGAGAAATCTTGTGTACGGCGAGCCAGCAGGATGCTGGAGACGACTCAGCCCTCACTGCTGGGCTGAGGCCCCAGCCGTGTTGCTCAGCTCCAAGGCAGCCTCTCGCTGGTCCCTCGTGGTGGACGCACCTCACCCCGGGAAAAGCAGAGTCTGTGGGGACACCAGGGGGCCTGTGGTGGCGTCTCTTATCCTGTACCTTGAGGACACGTGTCCTAGGAGGCAAGAGGCATGGGCAAGGTGGATGCGACCGTCTCCCAAAATCTACCAGCAAGTGGGCAGTTTAGGAATATGAGAAGGCCTTCCAGGAAGGTGCTGGTCTGACTTTGTTTAATTCTCCAGTTCTCAAGCTCGTCTGACTCTACTACCCTCCATTCTTCCCTTCCTTGCTCTCCCTTTCCTTCCCTTCCTTTCTTTTCTGTTTGGTCTCCCAATGTCTCTCTGCTCTATCTCTGCCTGTCTGTCTCTCTCCTTCCTCCTCTTCTCTCTCTCCCAAATCACCGAAGTCCACTGGGTTTTGGAAAAGGGCTCTGGTCACGGGGGGCACGTGGTTCAGGCTCCTTTCTGGTCTCGGGGCCACTGGGTGGGCATAGTCTCTCACGGCCTCACGTACACGGGCTGCGTGGAGACCCTCCTCTCACAGCGGGCACACGGAGGCCACAAGTGTGTCCCCTCCTGGGACCAGGGTGCATTTATGGGGTACTGCATCTCCTTCTCCAGCTGACCGCTGGTCCGTCCGGTGACCTGTGACCCACTCAACCTGGGAGCCTGAGACCTGCCCTGTGCGTGAGGACTGAGCCAGGAGGCTGCTCATCTCCATACAGATGAGTCGGCCAGTCTGCACTTGTACCAGCCACCAGGCAACAGGAAAGACGAGATTCGCAGACTGCCTTCCTGTCGTCCTGTCCTGTGCCCTGGTCAGAACTGTCCTCCACTGTCAGAGTGACAGATGGCTCCTGACACAGTGGCCATTGCACCAGCTTTTGCATTGTTTTAAAAAAGATTTTGAACACAGGGGCATTTCCAGCTCCTTCCAGTTACCTCCGACGGACTCGGACCTGCAGGCACACTTCCTATTCCCAAGATATGGGGCTGTTCCTCCTCCTCCGACTGGAAGGCCTGCTGCTTCCAGAGCTCTAAAACCCCCTTAACCATGCAGCAATTGGCAGAGATGATTCCTCTCTGGGCCTCTGGACAGGGCAGCCGAGTAGCAGGAGACGGTGTTATCTCTTCTTCCCTTCCCTTTCTTCCTTACCTGCCCTGCCCACCTGGCTTTCCCTCATGAGCCCCTGTGAGCAGAGGGGAGGGGCTGCAGCCACCCACCAATCTGTGGGTGTTCAGTTGGCCCAGAGCCACCTTCCTGCAGCCCCCACTCTGGGGAGACCCCCTCTCTGGGGAGACCCCAGCTCTGGGGAGACTGGCTACTGACAACATGGGAAAATCTTCCTCTGAGATTTCAGGGCCTGGAGACTCACCTGTGGAGGGTGAATTAGAAGGACAAAGAGACAAATCTCCCAGAGGCACTATTTGGACAGGGTCATCTGACCTCCCCGTGCCAGCATTCGGATGTGGTGACCCCAGGCTTTCGGGACCATTAGACTTTGCCCTCAACTGGAAGGAGGAACCAGAGGGGAGGAAGGAAGATGACTATTTGCTGAGAATTCACTCTCAGGAACGGTCGTTCTTGGCCAGGAGCAGCGATGATGGTGCTGGCCAGCACTTACAGGGGGGTCTCAGTGCTCTGCCCACATCAGCAAATATGATGTCCACTGTAGTCTCCAGAGGGAACTGGTATTATCTGATAAATGGGGAGCCAGCTCCCCCAGACTCGTGTGGCCGCTGGGGGTGCGTGGTGATTGACTAAGGAGCGGGTCGGCTCCTGCAGAGACACTAGCTCTCACCTCTGACTCCCGTGAACCCGCATCTCGCCAACCTGCCTCCACAGACAGACCCGGACTTGGGGGCCGGAGAAGGGCTGCAGGAGGGTCGGGGACGGGGTGGCACCAAGCGTCAGAAGCGGAGGTTTGTTCTGGGGAAAGACTGCAAGGGGCACAGAGGAAGAGCCCACAAGGTGCACCCAGGTGGAGGGACAGACATTGTCTCCGGTCACCGTTTCTTAAGCTGCGGTTCCGCGGCTGAGGTCAGAACTGGTGGAAGCAGTGATGCCTGGGGGCAGCAACAGGCCCGGTGAAGTCCGGGGGTGGCGGGGACGTGGGGACACGTCCGATGTTCCTCTACTCACCCTCTGGCTGCGGAGCTGCCGACCCATCCCTGCTGAAGCTGCCCCGTCACAGTGGAGCGGATGGGCGGGATGGGCGGGTCTGTGCAGCGTGGCCGTGGCGCGCTGTCGGGGGCGGGACGTGGGTCTGGACGTGGGTCTGGACGTGGGTCTGGACGTGGGTCTGGACGTGGGCAGAAACTGGAATTTCCTCTGGTCAGGCCTAGTCTAGTCCTGACTGTTGCTTCTCAACACACGTTTCCATGTGCTCGGCTCAGTGTCGCTCACGTCCCTCTTACTAAGTAGCTCTTCGTTCCCACCATCCCCTGGAAGTAGTGCCGGCTTCTACTCCCCGCAGGACAGAGCAGAGACTGGGCGGCCAGGCCACCCCGGTTCACATGTTGTCCCCATGTGTGGAGCCTGGGTCTGCATGTTCCTCTCGGTTTGCTGGGCCCCCCACCAGCGGGCCTTTGTCTTCCGGTGGTGCTCCCTTCTCCGCTGCTCGTCCCACCCAGTCCTCCGTGTCTCCAGGGGCCTGGGGTGGACGAGGAGACGTAGTCCCTGGGACCCCAGGAACCTTCTCCTCAACAATCAAAACAGCCGCTTTTGCCAAGTCCCGCGTCTGCTTGGCCCTGGAGGGTGCTGAGCTTGGAGCTGAATGCAGAAGCCCCCTTTGGAGTCAAACTTTGGCTTCCTCTTGGAAACAGACTGCTTCCTGATTGCTAGAGAAAGAAAAGAAAGTCTTTTAAAGGCTCTGGCATCCCTACTGGCCTCCAAACCATAGGCCTACAACATTTTGATGATTTAAGTGTCGTTGGATTAAAAACATGTGGTCCGTGTTTCCCCTGAATTCATATGCAAGTTGAACTTAAAGGAAAGTTGAAAAAAAAAAGGGTCAGAGAAACAGTCTGGGTTTTACCCAATGTCCTGACTTTCTGGAAGTTTGGCATAAGGCATTTCCAGAGTCCACGTTCCAAATGGGCCCTCCGGGGTCCTCTGGAAATGTCTTCATCGGCCCGGAGACAGAACGTGTGCGCCGCAAACCCCATGGCTGGCCGGGGCTGGCTTCATGCATCTGCATCTGGAAGGGGCCTGCAGTTTGAGGGGAAAAAGAAACTTTTACTTTCTGTCTTCCAGAGACCCCTTTTGTTCTCATTTCTCCCAATTTTAGGATTATCTGGCCAGGTGCCATCTGAGATCTCGGTTGCACTGACCTTCCTGGCAGGCTCCTGATAACTCCCAGGCTTGTTCCTTGTCATCTGTGATCTGTCCCGCAAGCCACTCAGGACCCCAGCCTCTCCGCCTCTCCTGCTCACCCCCAACAGGCACCCCTGCATGTCGTCCAAAACCTGCATTCCCTGCCCCGCCGCCCCGACACCCCACCCACCAGTTGACAGTTGGGTGTGACGTGGGAGGACTCCCAGGGAGCTTAGCCTCCCCACATCAGGACACTCCCTGGAGGCCCAGCCAGCCAGCCAAGGAGCAGTCTGGCATGGCTGCTGCCTCAGCCCCACCTCTTGTTTTTTGGAAGGTTCGCTCTGGCCCCTTCCCTCTCAGGCCTTGTTTACTGCAGGCAATGATTTTAACTTAATAGAATCGGGAAGGAATTCCACTTTCATGTGGTCACGACTGGAAGCCCACACATATAGCCATGGAGGGTTCCGGCCAAGCTGGGGAGCTGGTAAATTTGTTGAGGGAGAGCCCTCATCCCAAACAGCTCGCTGGGAACAGGATTATAAATAGCTCCTGCCAGTCACTGCCTAGGGATTCCAGTCTCCCTGCTGTATAAATAAACAGCACCGTTCAGGAGCGCTCCTGGGCTGCGGCTCTGGCCCGGGCATCTCCAAGGCTTGCAGGCAGTCCTGCAGGAATGCTCTGCGCAGGCTAAGGAACTAACACCCTGAGAGCCTACCAGGAGAGACGCTCCATGGGTCATCCTGTGACTCATCTCTGCCCTCCCAGAAGTCCATCATCGTCCCTATCTGACCCTGAAGGAGGTGGAGGCAGCGACGGCCAACGGGCAGCCGAGATCACAGAGAGGGAGGGAAGCTGGCTAGCGTCTGCTGGGTGGCAGACCCCTAGTTGTCTCACCCCCCTACAACAACCCTACAAGATCAATATTTTTGTAAGACTTGTGTTTTCCCTTGTTAATATAAATAACACATGTTCTGTTCTATACGGGAATGTCTGAAAATGGAGAGATGCTTAAAGAAAATTAAAATCACCTGTACCCTTGCCACCCAGAAAAATACACATAAAGTAAGTGTCTTTGTTCAGGGTCTGTCCATATTTGGAGGGATAAGTGAGAGGGCTGGGGGAGAGGTGGCCTTGTAGACAAGCCTTCTGGTGGATGCGCATTGTTTGAAACAGAACCAAGGTGAGAGAGGAGACTGTGTGTCAGAGGGGTGTGTGTTTGTGTGACGGTCAGCGCTCCCCAGGGGGCCTGAGGCTCGGGGAGTAAGCAGACTTGTCTCTGCACAGGTGGGTGAGGTTCACTTTCCACTTTCCTTCCTGTTGCCTCTGTCTCTCCTCTGGGCTCCCGGATTTAAGTGCAGGTACGGTTTTGAATCTGCATCAGCTTTGAGTGTTTCCGTGAGCACCGATCGCTAATTCCAGTCCTGAATGATCGGCTGGCTGCGTGGTCAGAGGTTTTGTCTCTCCAATCCACAGAATGGGTGCATTTGAGTCAAATTTCTAGTGAATCTCAAAGTGCTTGGGAGAGATGCTCTACAGGTGGTCCTTCTGACACTGGGACCTGCTGGAGCCTGGATCGGGTCTGGAAGGACAGCTCTGTCGTCACCTTGAGAGCTGGGGAAAGTTACTTAACCTGGAACTTAGTTTGGCCCTGTAGCCTGAACACAGTGAGCTGCGTTTCACTGGGTTGCTGTGGAGACGACGATGACGATGACAACGACGGTGACAAGGGCAGGTTTTTCTTGGCACTTGCTGGTTCTCACGGGGGTTGTGAGTTCTTCTCCTGCATTTATTCTTCTACTTCTCAGTAGCTCCTGGAGCCTTGGGGTAGTTATGATCTTCATTTCACACACAAGGTGACTGAGACAGAGCTAAGAAACTGAGGACTGAGGTATCAACAGGGAAAATGGGTCCTGAAGAATGAAGACCCTTCGAAACTGCAAATTCTTTTGTCTCTACAAGATTCAAGCCAGGCTTTTGCTCAAACAAAGTGGTCAAGGGCACTTTTGTCTATGATCATCCCTTGAAATGCTTCCCAGTCAACAAATAATGAAAGCAGAACATTTCACGTGAACTTCCTTGAAATAAGGAAAGGTTACATCGTAGCCACAGAACTCAGGCTCATCTTCCAAACCTATGACTTGCATGTAACGGGAGGTGTTCAGAGCTGGTACCTTCTCCCGAGCCCTTGGGCACCCAAGAGTAAGTGACCCATGCTGAAAAGCATGCCCAGCAGCCCACTATGACTGCACCATCGCCTGGGGAGGGGCAGCGGCTGTCCTTACAGGGACTTGTGATCCCAATCTCATCTCCCTGATGCCAGCTCTGCCCCTTCAGTTACTGACTGCATCAACCAAGAGCACCTCAATTTTTAGAGTATAAGGACATGAAAATGACTATAAAGATGACATCTTTATTATTATAGACAAATTAAGACAAAGGCAGGCATGATATTCTTAGAAAAAGACCAGAATAAACAACAAAAAAATACTCAATGATATAGTTGAAGAAAACTTTACTGGACTCAATAAAAGAATGATCAAAAGTCATTCTATGTCCCAGAAAAATGCGCTCACACTGAACAATGCCATTGAAGACCCTTGTGAAAATGTGGACTTTCAAAGATTAGGAATTCTATTGACTTCAAGAGGGAAATACACATACTAAGGTCAGAAAAAGGAAAAACAGGGTTATTTTTTAGAATTCCCCACTATATTCAATGCCAGAAGATTCCTACCTACACAGTGGTGATGAGGAATAGAAGGTGTGCACTGAGGGTGTTTTCAACGAGGTGATATTGTCCTTCAGATATAAAGGTTCTAGAAATATTGACATTCACGGACAAGCCTGCATCCTGCAATTCCTATCAGTCTTTTAAGGAAAATAAAGCTCAGAACCCCCCAATTTAGTTTGTACTCTAAATCTAGACCACACAAAGATGAACTGAAAAATATTGCATGAACGAGAATATCTTGGCTAAATAGAGACATTATAGTTGTTAAATATATGACTGAGACTCACCAACTGAAATGTTGGTCACTGAACAAAATGTAAATGTTACAACATTAGACAATAGTAACACAAGAAAGCATTGAGAGGTGGGGAAGGAAAAGTATATGGTGTTAATTTCCTCTTCCTTCACAGCAGGGGGTTAATAGTCTAAAATTAAAATGTAATTTAAAAATGACTCCAACTCAATGTATGTTATAATCTTTCTTAAATTAGAGAGATCTTTTAGGAAGGAAATCATATCCCATGTAGTGAAGAAAATAATCTGAAATAAGTCTTCCAATTTTACTTTAGCTTCTTCTTTCTTCTGTTAGATTCAAATAGAAGAGAATTTAGTACTTTCAAGTATTAAAAATAGAATGCATATCCATTCCTATTTTTGTCCCTTTATCTTTTCATTCATTTTCTCATCTCTCCATCCTTTTACGTGTCTTTCTATGTCTAATAATGCTGGGGATGATGTTTATCAAATATTGATGACTTGTTTCTGAGTGGTGGCATTTTGGGAAAAAATGTTTTGACTGGCCCTTTTGTATTTTTTTTTTTTTTGTATTACTGCAGTATCCTAGTTGCCCAACAAATGAAGTCACTATTCCAAAAAGGACTGAAAGCTATCATGATGAAAGAAAAAGGCAAAGCTAGTGTTTAGTCTCGTTCTCCAATACCAGTATTCACCTGAGCTGCCTCTTGGGTCTCGAATGTCTGTGATGATCAGCAGGGACCTTTGCTAAGGTGCCTTGTCACCCGGGAGGTCTAAAAGAAATGGCACCAGACAGTGGAATAAAGGATGAGTGTGCACACATGTAATTGTTTTAAAAATTTATTTTTATTGCAGTAATTATTCTATACATTAAAATAACTTCCTATGTATAGGTTCCCCATTTCTTAGATATGTTTTAACACTCCCTGCCCTCCACCACATCACCAAGTGTTCTTCCCCATTGTCTAGTGGGGAAGAACTATGACGGTGGGGAGCCCTCAGTCCCTTTTGGTGACCTCAGTTCTGTTGCAAATGTCTCAAGGTTGGTTGTTTCCTTTGTTCCTTTGTTTTGTCTGCTGACGTTCCTCCTATATGAGTGAGGCCATCTGATATCTTACTTCTTTGACTTGTTTCACTGAGCATCATCCCTTCTAGTTCCATCCATGTTGATTCACATGACATGGTTTCATCTTTTCTCAGGGCTGTGTAGTCTTTCCACACCTGTAATTTTATTTATTTAGTTACAGTGAGACGAGGTCAGGTGATGTTATAGAAGCGGCCCCTTTGCTTGGGTGCCGCCAGACATGGGGCTGGAATGATGGACGTGGATGCATCTCCTGTGATGGGTCTGGAAACGGTCTGTTGATCCATTCCCCAGGAGATCCCACAAGGATAGTGTGTCATTAAGTCTACTGTGCATGATGATGCTCACGTGCATTTTGCTGGGGACACGGGCACAGAGTCTCTTGAAATGTTCTATGGGAGGCAGATTCACACCCATTTTACAGATGAAGAAAGAGCGATTCAAGAGATTTGCCCACAATTTTAACATTCAAGTCAGAAATTGAAGCCAAGTTCCTCCTTTGTAGATGAATGTGTGGCACTCAGGATATAAGAAAGCATTTCCTAAGCCAGTGGTTTGTGATTGTGACTCCCTGACGTGACTGCAGACGTGTGATAGTTTCTAGTCATGTGACTTGGAGGGGTTCACATCATTCTACGAATCCAAGAGTGAGCAGGTGACCTGGCCTTGGTACACTGTGCATCCCGCCTCCCTGGACACTAGCGTTAGTTTGGGACTCGGCAAGGACTCCACGTGACTCACGAGAGTGAACCCTGGGACTTGCTCGGTTGTGACCGGGAGAGAGGGATTTAGTGCAAGGTGATGCCAGCCAGTACCTTCTCCGAACCACCACCTGGATTCTGAGAACAAAGCTGACAGTGGAAAATAGCTGGGGTGGAGACAAACAAGTGCCCATGGCACAGCTAAAGCACCTGGATCTAGCCATACCTGAAGCTATTCACATGGACTTGGAGGACCACAGGCTGTGGTCTGCTGTCTACCTTGCTGCGTTGACTTTGAGCACTTGGGGTGGAGCAGCACTGATGCATTTAGAAAACCCATGAGGCAGATAAGAGGGATCACTCGCCCTTCTGACCCTTATTGTGGACCCTTCCCGAAGGCCCTCTGGGATACCTCACCAGAAACATACACGTCAGCCTCCTCCAGATGCGGCTTTGCTGGTGGGAGAGGGACTCTTGCTTCGAACCTTGCATCTCAGCAAGGACCTTCCCACAAAAATGGAACTGCAAGAGAGAAGAATTACAACTAAAAGGTCGTCACTGGGAAAGTTTTATTTTAAATGACCTAAATGAGAGAAATGGCCTTTCCCTGAGAATGTGCATATAAAATTACGGCATTTCCTTGCTTAACAATGGAACTTCTCTCTCTTGATCAGACTCATAAAAATGAGCAAGGTGACACCTTCTTTTTAAAATGTGAAGTGTTTTATGCTCGAAGGGATGAGGAATTGGAAGGGGCACTCCCTCAGTGTAGGTATCAAGGGGCGACACTCTCTCTTTCTTTTGGCATTTTTCCACAGTGATCATCCAATTTTCTTGCTTTAAAAACAAATGGCTGTAGATACCGTTTGCCAATGGAAACAAGAAAACACACACACAAAACCCTGCGTTTTTATGGAGACAAAGAGGAGGCAGTGACTTGTTCAAAAGGAAAGTTATAAATGTAATGATGGAGAGGCCATGTGATCCGCATTAATTCAAACGGGTCCCTTTATTGGATTGTGATCTGATTGTGTTTACAAATAGATAGCCAGAGGCTTTTAATTTGGGGGCAATTTCATTGTTCAGAGTTCTATATCCAGCTACAGACATACATCTATGAAATTATGGCCTCTGTGTTTTAAATGAGATACCGCCTTTCTCTTTTAATGTAATCATTGTCCTATTTTATGATCTACAGTTGCCCAAAGTTGGGGCAATTTTATAGCAATCTTATTTGAAAAATCGTAATAGATGAAAGATGTAAATAATGTGAAGTGTAGAGGCCCAGCTGAAATTTGAATTCATTGGAATTTAGCAACCGCTGGAGTTAAGAGCAGACTTTATTAAATTGCATGGATTGGGCTCCCGCATTTCCAGCCACTTCTTGCCTTTGTGCTGTTTATTTTTCTTTTAAGCTCGAGTTCAATAAACCCAAGCAACAATTAAAAAGTCCCCAAATGATTCTAGATTGAAAAATTCAAAAATAGCCCGGCTGGCACTGCACTTGCGTGGAGTTTGATTAAATTCTCTAATTGCATTCGCACGGGCGGAGAGGAGCACAGCGCTGTGCTTTTAACCCGAGTTGCCGATGAAAACTTCAATTACCACTAAACATGGAAAACGTTCATAATAGATAAATGCTCTTCCCATTTGAGAGCTGCCTTTTAAAAATTACGTAACGCATTGTACTCTGCATTCATTGTGCCCCCGCCCTAACCTAGGAAGCCTTTCTCTCCACCAGGGGAGCGCCCAGCCCAGGAGCCGGCTTGGCCAAGAAGCTCTTTTCTTTGTCAGAGACTGGGTGTCTGGGACTGGCATGGTGGGCTCGAAGTTTTTCGGGGGAAGGAAGAACAAAGATGGAGGAAGAAGTGAGCAGTGAGCAGGCTTGTCTGGTGCCTCCTCTGGCTAGGGTTTTGCTGCGGAAGGCCGGACAGGGACAAGAGCGAGCCGCAGAGAGTTGCCTTTGTCTTCTGGAAAAATGGGCCCACTCACAGGGCTCCGGTCAAAGGTTCCTTCCTCCAGGAAGCCTTCCTCCCTGCCTCCCCTGTGTTCCCAGTGTGCTATGTATCCTTGAATGTGGTGCCATTTGCACTGATTGGGGTCTTTGTTCATCCCTCCTCCAGCTTCCCCTGCACCCTGGGGACCCCCCAGGGGCAGAGCCGTATCAGGGTCTTTTGACACCCAGTGCTGCTGGTGCCCTTCCAAGATCCTCACTGGAAGGGAGGTAGGGAGACAGGGAGACTGCAAGGGCAGGGAGACAGCTAGTGGTGCCGAGTGCATGTGCTCGAAGCCCCACAAACCCAGACTCCGTCCTTCCTGCTCCTTTCCTTTATCACCCTGCCCCACGCGAGCCCAGACTTGGAGCAACCTCTCTGCGGAGCTCCAGCGGCTCAGGGGGCCCCCCTTCCCTGTGCCATCTGGTCTCTGACTCCACCTCTCACGACGGCCCATAGGCACAGCCTCTGCCGGACCCAGCCTGGGCTCCATGGGGCTGAGCCCGCTGACCCTCTCAGCACACAGGTTTCCGCAGAGTCCCCATCACTGTGGCATCCTCCTGAGCCCACCCAGGTGTGACATACTCCTGTGGTCCTCTCTAATCCCCTTCCACCGCTGCTGTCCTCCCTGCCGTCCCTTCTTGCTCCTTCCTCTGCTTTCCCAGCCTGTAATGAAGTCCTAAGTTTGCATGGCAGGCGACAAGCACGGGACAGGGTCTCAGCTCCAGAGAAGTGTCAACGCAGTGGGGATGACGGAACAGTGACCATCGACAAGCCTTATGCCAGGAGGCTGGATAAAGACACTCCTCACGTTGCTCAAAAACAGGTGCGTGAGGTCAGGATGGGACAGGTTCGGCTTCGCAGAGCTGCCTGGGGCTGTGCCCGGGATCTCACGCTCAGTATCGGCCAGGAGGTGAGATGCCAGCCTCTGAACACAACGGGTTCTGTGCTGCACTGCCGGGACCCCGACTCAGGCTGGGCATCTGGGGCTCTGCTCTCCTGCCTGTCCCCTGAAGCCCCAGCCCCGTGCTGGCTCCCGAGCAAAGTTGGGTGTGGAAACAGAGGTGCACACTGGGGGGAAGTGCGGCAGGGCAGGGCGATCGGTGTGCGTGCGGGGAGACCTGACACCTGTACAGTGAGAGGGGAGAAGGGCCCCGAAGCAGCGTGGCCCTGCCCCCGTGTTGTGGACATTCAGCAGTCAGGTTTGAGAGAGTGAAAGTCGGACACGTGGGTGGACAGCTGCCTCCCCTGGGAGCAGACACAGCTAGCCGACGCCATCCACCCGGTGTGAGCAGCACCTCCCCGACACAGCAGCAGTGTCCCGCCCGAGGGACACAAGCGTCACGGCTGTGGCTGTGTCCTGTCCTTCCGGGCTTCTTGTCACTGGTCCCCGGCACCCTGCCCTCCCCGACACCAGGCCAGGCTCCCAACCCCAGGGGACTGATCTTGGAGGGGACACCACCTCTTCAGCAAGGACACTCAGACCCGAAGGCCAAGTTTTGTGTCAGCAGCCGTCACCTTCTTCCTCTGCTTGGGATCCACCTGCTCTGGTCCGGGGAGACGGGGGAGCGCCGTGAGAACGTCCAGCTGGGCACCACGGACCCTTCATGCTCTCTCTCCTAGCAGATCCGGGGACCTGGCTGGACCCGTGACCGGCGACACCGCAGGCGCCATCCTGCCCCCAGTTTCCGTTTCCTTTTTCCGCCACCGGAAACCAGGAGTCGTGGCGGGCCAGGGCCCCTGCCACCCTGGCCAGTGGAGCCCCCGGGCCACGTTGCCGCTCTGCCCCATCTCCGCGCCTCTGCTGCCCCACCGTCCACACGGAGGCCTGGAAACCAGTGTGTCAGTAGCTTCGTGCTGCTCTGGGAGGCTCACGGGGGAATGTGTCTTCTCGGCTTTACCTTTTCCTAGGAGCCCCCGATGCTTGGCCCGTCTTCAGTCCAGGGTGCTCCGAGCAGCTTCCAATCTCTCCGATTCGGACCTTCCTCCGACCCCTTTACAAGGACCCCGGTGATGACACTGGGCTCGGCCAAGCAATCGGGGTTAAGCGCCCATCTCCAGTCCTTCATCTAACCACATTTCTTTGGCAGATTGTGTGAAAGGGACCTTCACAGGCTCCGAGGATCAGAATGCGGGTATCTTTGGCTCCGTGCCCGGCCGACCACAGGATGCGGCGCTGCAAGACCGGCCTCCACTCACAGGGTGTCCAAGGCGGCACCCTCCTCCTCCTGGAGACGGCCAGCGGGCTCCTCTGTCTGGTGTCCGGCTGCCTGTGACTGGGCCCCTCTAGCCTGCTCTCCATCTGTGGAACCTACTGCCCCGACTTGGCCCTACATGCAATCCCCTGTCCCTGCTCTGTGTCTGTCCCCAAGGTCACTCTGACAGGAAGCGGCCCGTCTGTCCCAGCGTGGCTTTGCAAGGACTTGGCCGCTCTCGGGGTGAAGGCTCATTCCTCAGGGACTGATCTTCTCCCGCTGCTCCCGGGGAGGCTGCCCTGACTCACCGCCCCCGGTAGTGCGCCCTCCCTGCAGAGACCCTTTGTGACACGCCTGTCGTGTGGCCGCAGGAAAGGCTAGCTAACTCCTGGGGAAGACATGCATGCCAGTGACACTATGGTCTATGGCATGTGTGCCCTTTCAGGGAAAAAAAGAGTTCATTTTCAGCTCAGGGGCCATCGGCCAGGCTGCTCAGAGCTTGTCCCCTTCTGAGAACTGCACTCTGCTGAAGGAAGCTGCTTGGGCCCATGTTTCTCCTGCCCCAGGGGTATCCCAGTGGCAGGACCTCGTGGGGCTATGAAGGCATGTGCCCTTCATCTCAGTGTAGACATTTCCCACCAGAGGGTTGTCCCAGAGTCAGAGTCCCGTGAAATTGGCCGAGGCCTTTACTACGATTCTGTCACAGCCCAGCTTCTCCCTCTGTTAGCCCTTCTCCGCTGTCTCCCTTACAGGTGCTGCTCCGGACTCATCTCCTTTAAACCTGTTACCTGGACATTTCCTTCCATGGTCTAGTCCCATGGAAGCCAGCTAGCAACCTAGGCTCCTGGAGCGGCACCGGGCACAGGCTGTAAAGTCGGGTTTGGGAGCTGGATGACCCGCTCTCTATGGCAGCGAACCCCCTGACTGGTGGGGGTGCTGTGTGGACAGACCCAGCATGCAGTAGCCATGCGACTAGCAAAACTTTTGCAGGTGAAGTGGGTTAGGACTTTGGAGAAAGGCAGGTCCAACTTCAGATGAGGAGGGAGAGGACAGCAATTAGAAGTATTATGGAACTCTTGCACTGTGGGTGGGAGCGTCATTGCAGCCCCTGTGGAGAGCAGTGTGGAGGGTCCTCAAAAAGATGGACGTCCCATATGATCCCATCATCCCCCTTCTGGGTGTTTACCCAGAGGATACAAGAAGACTGACTCGCAGAGATGTCTGCACCCCCATGTTTACTGCAGCCCTGTTCACAATAGCAAAGAACTGGAAACTTTCTAAGTCCCCGACATCAGATGACTGGATGAAGAAGATGTGATCCATACACACAATGGACACTGCACAGCCCTGAGAAGAGATGACACCCTGTCACTTGAATCAACATGGAGGCAACTAGAGCGGATGATGCTCAGTGAAACAAGTCAGAAGAAGCAAGACATCAGATGACCTCACTCATAGGTGGAACGTCAGCAGACAAAACACAGGCTGGACAAAACCAACCTTGGACACTTGCAATGGAACTGAGGTCATCAATAGGGACTGGGGGGCGGGGAAGAAATGGCGGCGGAGCCCCCTGGACAGTGGGGAAGGACACTTGGGGATGTGGCAGAGGCCAGGGTATGCTGACATATATCTGAGGAATGGCTGCACATAGGAGTTTATTTAATGTGTAAAAATGAAAAATAACTAAAAACAAACGAAACAAGTGTTATGGAAGGGGTGTCTGTGGCTGGGGACCCCCAATGTGTTACAGAGACACAGAGGAGCTAGGGGTGATCAAGCGTCGATTGCAGGTAAGTGTGGAGCCCCGGGCAGACTCATGGCGGGTCAGGCCCAGGTTGGCCCTGCAGGAGAGGAGCAGCAGTGCTCCAGCAGAAGCTGAATTCTCAAAGCCCGCAGCTTTGCGGCTCCGGGGCCGGATCCCGGGGAGGACGGGGACTCGCCGCACTCCTCTTCCGCTCGGCCAAGGGTGAGCTGTGTGCTCCACGCCCTCGGGTCAGGGCAGGTGCTGGCTGGCCCTCAGGGGCACAGCACAGGGGGTGCGCCCTCCCTGCAGAGCCATGGGCCGGGCTCACAGGGCAGCTGCAGTGGCAGTGGCTTGTCCCGTTCGCCTTCCTCAGAAAGAGCCCCACCAGGATCCTGGGAAGGCTGTCCCCGAACGGGCGGACGTGGCGCGTAAAGGGGCAGCCTGTCGTGGACATCGTCACGTGCTGCGGAGATCTCACTGCAGGGAATTGGAGGGTCACTCAGTTCCGCAGTGGTCGGGGTTGGCTCTGTCATCCCCTCTGGACGCTGCCCTCCACTAAGACACACCAAAGAGGGTGTGCTTAGTACCCAGCCGCTTGCCTGTGCTTGAGACGTGTCTGCAGGCCACCCTCCACCCACCGCCGCCTCGGACCGGCCGCAGCTCCCCTGCCTCTGAACCGCAGTGCGCTCCCCCTCCACGCCCACCCTGCCGACCCTTCCCGAGCACCCCTCAAGAAACCTGCAGCTCTCGAGTCCCGGAGCCTGCTCCCCAGGGGGCCGGACTGTCACACATTGCTGGACAGGACCCTTGTTCCTCCATCTCTCTTGCCTTCGTCTCTAAATACAAGGTCCCTGCTCCTTGACAGGCCCGGCTGACTGTCCCCGGACTTCTGAGGAGACTGCTGCCATTTCTGCCACCCGCGGCCCTGGTTCCCTGGACCCACTCCCTTTGCCAGCCTCTGCTGTGTCCTCTCCCGCCAGGCCGTCCTGCTGCAAAACGAGCCCTGGTCTTGCAGGAGACACGGGAGTGCAGAGGACGCCGGACCATCTGGTGGCCATGTTCGCCTTGGTTCCAGTGCAGGGTCCTCCCTCCCCACCGAGGCACCATGTGCCCCCCCAAAGCCGCACTGCTCTGGGAGTGGCAAGAAGGAGGAAGGGGGTACCTGGGGCAGTGTGTATGGGGGTGCTACTTCCCATCCCAAAGGCATGTGACCAGGAGGGTCTTGGTCAGCGGTCATGTCACTTCTCTTGTGCCCGGAGTCCACTCTGGGCCGAGTTAATGTCTGGGCTGCCAGATCGTAGTCAAAAATGTTTTCCAACATTTGGATTTGGTAAAATTCCAAGTGTGGTTGTTTCAAGGGACAATCCAAGTCTCCTTTTCTTGAAGGCCCTTTCCGCCGCCTGTCTGGGATTCATTGAGAGCGAATCCAGCAGAGCACCGCTTCGAAGACGGGCTTGCTGTCGGGGCTGCTCATCCTCCAGGGGGCCTGGTTTTCGCTTCGTGATCACGGACGGCCCAATGCTCTCCTGAGGACACTCAGATGCCTTTGTAAAGGCAGCTGCCCCATGTCTGGTGAGCTCTCCAAGTTGGCAAAGCAGTTGTCTCTAGGGCCTAATAATTTCCATACTTGCCCTTTCATGAGAAGGAAGAGCATTTGTAAGAAATTGCCCGTTTTCTTTCTTTCGGTGGCCTCCGGAGTCTGCATTCTGAGAAGAGAGCAAAGACAACAAATTATCTCCTGACTTGTGGCTTTGCTGCAAAGGCGTCTGGGAGGGCTCCCCACACGGCGCTGTTCTCGCCGACCACATCCTGCAGCCGGGCCGGTGGACGGGTCCCGGCCGGCGGTGGCCCAGCGTCAGCCTTCCTTCTTGTTGGAACACGCCGCTCTGTCTTCGCCACCAGGAGCGAGCAGTCAGGAGCGGCTGTTGCCGGTCCGCAGCCGACCAGGAGGGGCGTTTCCTGAGATCCCCCACCGACTCCGCAGCTTCACACCCACCCCTGACCCCACCCTCCCCGAGCACCTCCGCGGGGATCCTTGTGCCATTTCACAAAGAGGACGGAGACGGCAAACGCTGGCCGCTGATCCACGCATCCTTCCTGCCCGCTGCGGACACGGGGCCGGCTGCATGATGGCAGCTTCCTGCCCGGAGCACTGAGGATGTTCTGCTTGGGTTGGTGTGCAGGTGACCACCAGGGTTGGGGCCAAGGACCCATCACCATGTGGCTTCTGCACTTCCTGCTCTACAAACAAGGCTTGGCCTTGGCCTGGGTGTGGATGGGTGACTCCTGGGAGCTGAGGTTTTCCGCAGTGACCTTGGGCCGTTGTGAGGACGCGTGGTATGAATGCGGGCGAGTTGAGCCCCGTGCCCGTACCACGGAACAGGATGCTGGCGCTCAGACTCACCTTCCTCCCCGGCTGGTGGGCGCAGAGATCAAAGCGGACTGGAGGGTCTCGAGCGTTCTCATCACGGGGGGTTATTCCAGACGCTCCGAGAAGCGGCGTGGAGACAAGGAGAGGAGCGCGGCTTCCTCTGTGTGGACCCCACTGGGTGGGGCGGCATGGCAGCCCCTGGAGAGCACGCTGGGGAAGGGCGCTAGAGAAGTAGGCGGACGGCCTGCGGGCGGTCCAGGCTGAGCCGGCCCTGGACTCAACGTGGCGGCAGAACTTGCAGAGAGCCCGAGGTCTGAGCTGTCACTGCTGTGGCGGGGTATGCGAGTGTGCGTGTGCGCGCGTGCGAGTGTGCGTGTGCGTGTGCGTGCACCCCCATGGGCACCACTCGTCAGAAGGCCGGTGGACTTGAGTCAGAAAGAGACGGGCGTCTCACAGCCTCTGTGTCTCAGCACAGACCCTCGCCGTTAATTTCTCTTCCACCTTCTCTTTCTTGCCTTTAACAAGGCGTCTGTGTATAGTCGCTGCATTTCCCATGTGAAACACCGGGTTTATTTTCTAACTGGCCGCAAGGTGTGACCTGATTTAAGGAAGGGCCTGGCCCACGGGCTCACAGCGCTGAGCCCTAAACGCTGGCTGCCTGGTGACCGTCTAATCCTGTCCCCACGGTGTCCAGTGAGGACACGGAGGCTCACGCAGGGCAAGGACGTCGCTTCTTAGTGGAGATGGGAGCCAACTCTAGAATTCTTCTCAGAGTATTATTTTTAATTTTGAAATAAAAGATGAAATGGCTCTCCCTGGCGCCCTGGTGGAGGAGAGATGGGCGTGGTCTGCTTGCGTCCCAAGGTCCCCGGTTCGCGCCCAGGGGCCGGGCGAAGCAGCCAACGTGAACAACTAAATAATCATAAAATAAAATGTTCCTCCCTCCTCTCGTCCTGCCTGCCTGCTCCCCTTCATTCCTGCCTGCACCTTTAAAAAAAATAACTCTCTCCTTATATTCCTATCATAAGAAAAGAGACAACTGGTCCCCTTATATTCATTTCAGTGGCTTTTCTGTGTCTACAGCTGAACTTTTCTGCAAACAATGTAAGAGTGCACTAGATGCGATTTGAGCTATCAGAAGGGCTGCCCCTGTGCCCACGAGGCCCATCCTGTCTGACCCACAGACGCGGCTGTTGGTGGCTCTGAGGCCTTCTCCCAGCCCCATAAAGACAGCACGCGCAGTCTGTGCTGCTGTCCCTTGTTTCAGCCTGACCTACTGGCCCAGGTGGTCTCACGCATCACAGCGCCCGCAGCTGTTGGCACCTACTGCTACCCACCAGCGGTGCGCTTCCAGGGCCGTTGGCCCTGATGGCTGCAGATCCATTTTGTCCCCGGTGGCTGGGCAGAGGTGCCCCTTCCCAGGTACCCTCACGCTCTCGGGGATCCCCATGCCGTCGGGGGCAGCTTCTGAGCAGATAGCTCAGAGCCCAGGGGGACTCCTAGGGCATTTTCTGCCCACGGCTGGTGTCATGGGACGCCCCTGGTGGGTCGCCATTCTGGGATTGCCTCTCCTTCTCTGTGAAGGGCAGCTGTCAAGAACCATGAGCTTCGGGAAGAAAGCTCTTGTGCTCCTGTGGGGTGTATTGGAGATGGACCCCCCATTACTCTAGAGTGTCTGCAGCTTTCATCTTGGGGCATGGCTTCTCCAACACCCCAGGGCACGCAGGGTCGGCCATGGGAAGTCAGCACGACATGGGGAGCGGGGTGGCTCTCTCCTGCAGTGTGAGCTCATTGCCAGTGTCTGCATCCTTGGGAAGAGGGGGTTCTCTGGGGGAAAATGGCCTGGGAAGATGGTTACCATGAAGAGGCCAAGATACTGGTCTCCCACACCACAACTCCCCTGGGACATCGCTGCAGAGAGGTGACTTCTCAGGTTACAAGGCTCCAGAAGAGCTCCCAGGCCAACCTCAGGGCTTGGCGCTGTCTCTTCTCTCTGCCCACGGGGAGCGAGGAGGCGTGAGGAGGCGTCCCTGACTCGGAGAATGGGGTGCTACGGTTGAACCGTAGCAGTGAGTGACTGAGTGCAGCAGAAGGATGGTGACCTCTGCGGGGCTCACTCTGTAAGCCACCTCCGGCACGTCAAACTTTGCAGGAGAAACAGGCTGCAGATGAGCCAGGGAAACGCCACTTCTGGCCGCAGGAGCCCAGGGGGAGAGCAGAGCAGAGCAGGGGTAGGAAGTCAGGGAGGAGCCTGGGGCGGTGGTTTGATGTGTGTGCAGGACAGGGGTGCGGGAGTCAGGGACTGGAGAGGCCAACTGGGCTGTGACTGTGTCCTGAGCGCTGCCAGGAGCCTGCAGGCAGGAACACGGGTGAGACCTGGGACTCAGGGAGACCACCGGGCCGCCATGGATGATGGCTGAAGCGCGGAGTGCATCTCAAGACCGATGGACAGTGGACCGGGGTCTGTTCCGAGACGCTGGGCACGGGGAGCTGACGTCGCTGATGGACAGTTGCACCGAGCAGGGCAGCTGGGCTGGGAGGAGGGGCACGAGCCATTACCAAGCAGTGGTACACCCGCTCGTTGGTCCATTTCCCCACGGCCCTGTGTTGGGGCATCATGCCCCCGATCCTGCAGCACTGAGGGACTCTGGCGTCCAGTCATTGCCCCTGTGCCCTAGCCAGGGGAGGCAAGTGCTCTGCAACCAGACTAGGCTCCTCCTGGGCCGCGGGCTGGGCCAGGTGGCCAGGGTATATGTGGCAGACAACTGGGGAAGCTGTGCCCTGGACCACTGAAGCCAGTGGGCTGGAGTGACGCTGGCATACTTACAGGTCTCTACCCCGGACAGGAGCTCCTCTGCACCGGAGATGGGGAAACAGGTGAGATGCCAGCTCCCTCAGTGCAGGCACCCAGTCGTGATGAACAGACAGCGCGTCGCTGAAGCCTGTCAGAGGGAGTCCACCCTCCTTGTCGTTCTTACCTTCTCACCGTGTTGGAGAGACATTGCCCGGCAGCGTTCTGCCGCTGGAGGCGAGCGTCGCTGTGATCCACTCCGTAGAGGCCAGCGCACGCCTGCAGAGGCCACATTCAATCCCCGCCAGCGGTCCGAGTCCGTGCCCAGAGATGCCCGACCTCTCCCCTGCCTGCCCACCCCGCCCGCTCCGCAAACCCTGTGTTCCAGCCACAGCTTCGAGAGCTGCTGCCGCGGCCACGTGCCCACCTGCGGGGGCTGAGAAGACAGGGAAACAGGAGGAGCAGGAGGGAGCAGGGCCGGCAGGCAGTGCGACCCGTGAGGACTCAGCAGTGCGCAGCCGTAGTCAAGGGGTCTCGGGCTGTGGAGACGCGGGGGCTGGCTCCCACATCCCAGAGACCCCCACCTCTCCGGGTGCCCTCGCCTGTGTGAGGGGGGCGAGTGGACTCCCTCTGCCCAGGCTGGGAGTCTGTGCAGCTAAGACAGGCAGAGCGTCCCGCCTCGGGGCCGTCCCGGGAACATGCTCCACAGACTGTGCTCAGAGGGAGTGGGTGGCTGGTGCATGACAGATGGGACAGCGTCCCCATCTTGTTCACGGGGACACCTCAGCGCCGGGACGGTGTCCAGGCACAGCCGGCGGTCCCTGGAAAAACGGACACACTGCGTTTGTTCGCTTCATGCGCCCATTTCCCTCAGAACCAGACTGGAGTCTTGGAGGGGAGGGACCTCGACATTCTCAGGCATCTGCTTCCTCCCTGCCTGGTGAACATCAGCGCTCAGGAAACTTTCCTTGAATGGATGAGTCACTCAGTTTGGAAATAGCTAGGCCTGCAGAACATTCTTCCCTGACACCTGGAAGCAGGTCCGGACTTGGTTTGCCAGGAGACCCCCACTCCCTCCTCTCAAAAAGGCTCTGTTCTGGGCTCAAGGGCCCTGCGAGGGCCCTGCAGGCCTGGAGCGCAGGTGCAGGGGAAGCCTTCCACATGGGCGTGTGTGTCCCCGCACTGTGTCCTCGCCTGGGGCCTCCGGCACTCCGACCCTACCTGCAGACGGCCGCGTGCACGGCTTGGCAGCAGCGGGCTGCTGGCAGGGTCTCTCCTTCCGGGCAGACTTGGATGGAGCAAGTCTGTTTGTCAGGCACTGCCTTGATGTAGCCAGAGGTGGTGACTTCACAGAAACGCCTGCATTGCCTCACAGGCTGAGTGTGAGGGAGCGCCCTTGGCCTCCGCGGGCGGGCAGATAAGCACCTGCCTTGGAGAGGGAGCCCTTGATCGGGGCTGATAAGCACAGGAGAGGATCCAAACAAGAAGTAGCAGAGGCTCTGCCGTCGGAGGCCTTTTCATGTGCACATGGGTGTGTGGCTTGTCCTCGCCAACACACGGGTGATGCAAAACCTCGGATTTTAATTTAATTCAGTGGTCACGCAATCACGGAACAAGAGCATGTCAGAGCTGGAAGGGACTCTGGGGATTGTCTAGTTGAACCCTTTCATCTTCCAGGTGAGGACACAGGGCCACGGGGCTGTCAGGACTTGTCAGGAGGATCCGGTGGAGTTTTGGCAGAGCTGGGACTCAGCCTTGGGTCTCCAGACCGCCCCCGGCCTGTGGTCCCCTTGCCCGGGGATTGCCTCACCTGCTGCTACCTGAGTCTCAGGTGTACTCACTGCAGGCTGTGCCTTGGGGCCCACAGAGCCCTGTGGAGCGGCGCGGCCTGGGGTGCCCACTCAAGTCTGACAGCCCTGCTTCATTCTGCCCCTTGGGCCATCATCGGGGTTGACCAGTTAGCTCACCCCAACTACGCTGAGCTGCTGTTTTCTATTTGAGGGACATGAGGCCAGACCAGACGGGTGACTCGCCCAGGGACGGCAGCCAGAGAAATGGGAAACATCTAGATCTGCAATCCTCAACGTTGGTTCTTCTTACCTTGGATTAAACCAAAGAGTGGGATGGGGTGTGCAGAGCCCACTGGTCTCCCAGCACCGTCTCTCCTTGGTGGCCTTCTTTTGGGGAAAAATCCCCGGTGTTTCCTGAAGGGCAGGAATGCGTCCGGCAGCACTCGCTGTTGGAAATCCTGCTCTCGGTAGCCTCGTGGTGGGACGCTGAGAGGTCGCTGGAGGTCCTGCGTGTAGGATTTCCATGGGGCACTCCCACCTCCGACACTTTTCAAATGGCCCTTTATTTTCCTCTGTCAGCCCTGTTCCTGGACCTGGTCTGCGAATGGAGTGAAATAGAGCCATCGGACTGTAGTTGAGAATCTTTTCTGGGTGAAAGTGTTAAGTTGATCAGCAGCCAGGAAAGATGAGCATCTTCCAGGGTCACAGACAGATGTGGCTCATTCCATCACGAATCAGCTGTGACGACCACGTTCAGTCACCCTTCGTTAAAAGTGATGCCCAAACGTAGTTATGAAATCCCTGCACAGGGTAGAAAAAGCAAATAATAGAGACATATTTCTAATGAAATAATAATTTGTACCGCATCACTCCTCTAGCTTTCTGCTTGTGAGTCAAATCCCTTTTAATTCTGTTAGCGATTGTTATTTACTTATTAGTCCTGGTGATGAGCTCCACAGGATACGTAGGTAATAAGGGTACTTCTGATTGATCAAGTCTTGACATCCTATGTGGACCCAAACTGTACCTGCTGGGGAACTGGTTTATTTGGAACAATACCCACATTTCTTTTTCCCAATTTGTTATCTATAGAGAGAGATGGCCAGCTAACTAGATATGTATGTCTATATAGATGTGCAATATTTTAGTTCCTTTATTAGTTGTTTTTGTAGATTTCAATGCCCACTGGATACAATGTCTATTCCTTGGTCAACAAAAGGTAACATTGGATCTGCTATTCATGAGACACGGATATTAACACGCTGACTTTCATGACTTTGTCCTCTTCTACTTCTCCTTTCTGGCAAGTGTACTCCCACCTTGTGAACACGGGTGGCACTGATTTGCTCTTTTGCAAGCCACTGGCAACCCAACGCTGTCTATAAGTTGATTCTGGGAGTTGAAAACCTGTGGAGTAATTCACGTTTGCAATGACTCTAAATGCATCGTTTCCCACCCCGGTAACTGACTTGCAGCGGTTCTCTCGTCTTTGTCTTGAATGGCTTCCCTTATTTCTTGCTTTGCTTGTATTTATCATCTCCTTGAGGGATTTCCCACCCTGAAGAATAAACCCAAACCTGGAGATTCTGCCTGTTTTCATCAGTGACCATCCTCCCCTCTCCTCCTCCGACTCCTCAGCCTGAGTCCCCACATCTGTCTTCTCGGGACTGTCCTCTAATTCTGTCCTGGATTAACTCTAGGCTCTATTCCTCTTCCCTCTTTATGCCCTCCCTTCTGTTGCTTGGGGAGTATATACTAAGCAAATGTCTGATCTGTCTCTTACGCCACCTTTGTAGAGAGAACTTAGCAGGACTCAGAACTGGAAGTTGACACTTTCCGTCTCTCACAACTCTGGAGACACCTCACCATTGTCCTCTTAGTCTCAGAGGTGCCAATGCAAAGAATGGTTGATTTTATCTCAGAACGAGACAGCCAGCTATGGAGCCTTTGTGTGTATGGTGCGGCCTCTCAGGGGCCTGGCTTGTTCTGGAGACTGGTCCTTTACCAGTCTCTGTGTCACCATCATTATTAAAGCTCCAGCCCTCTGTGCTCACTTGTTCTTTTCTCTCCCCTGTGTCCCTCTCATGGCATTTTTGTTGGTTTCTGGGTGATCCCCAACATGTTACTCTAGCATTTTTATTAAATGCCTCCCTTTTTTCTGACGTCATCTATTTCAATTTTCCAGAAAGCCTTCTTACTCTTCTATTGTTGCTTTTACACAGCATCTTCTCCTTGCTTTATGGATGCCCTGTCTTTCTGACACATCTCTGAAAAAACAAGTTTATTTTCCCTGAATTATCTTTGTTTCTTCCATATCAGCTTTTCAATGGTAAAACTGTGTTTCTCTTTTATGTTCAGACATCCTCATAACGTCTGAAGGTCCTTGGCTAACCGTGTAAGTGACACACGAGAGGCTGATCAGTGACTGCCGGTCTCAGTGTCATGGCTAAACACTACAGTCTGTTTCCTTCTGTGGGGAGAGCGTGGCGGTTCGTTTTCCTGGGGCAGCCCATTTGCCCCCGTCAGAGGCTTTCACTCTTGGGTGTGGTGCATACAGTGGTCCCAGAGCTTTGTGTTAACTGATCGAGAGACACATGGCCCTCTTTTTTCTGCTTATGAGAGCAGCCGCTGGGTCCCGTGTCCTTCCAGCGGGTGTGTGGGGACGGGCGAATGAAGCGTCTGTCCATCTCAGCCGTCCTGCCGTTTCACACAGGGTGTTCCCCACCCCCAGCCCGTGAAGGCTCCACGTCCGTCTCCCCTCGCCTGTGCCAGAACCAAGAAGTCTGGGCTCTGCCTTCTTCTTATTGCTCCTCCCCTCTCTTTCCGGCTCCTGCCAGGTTGTTGGGTCCTTTCTCTCCTGATGCGCCTCCTCCACCCTTTTGTGACTTTGTGCTCTTGATTTTAATTTTTGGAGTCTTACCTTCATTTACATCATCTCACAACGGGAGCCCAGGGCAAGGCTGGTCACGCTCACTTCTCACAGGTTACAGGGAAAGATCCCTTCCCGCCTGTCCAAGGGTGCCTGCCTTGATCGGCGTCTCCCTCACTGCCACCGTGGGAAGCCTTCCGTCCCCTCCCCGCACTGTCCCGTGTCCCTGGGGAGCTCCGCCGCCCAGCCCAGCCCTCTGCCCTGCCTGCCACTCTGCAACAGCTGCCTCTGGTCCTTCCCACACAACTACCTGGCCAGGTACAGGTGAGCCGGCCACGTCTGTGTGCAGGTCTCAGAGGGCAGGTGGACATGGAAAGATGTGGGGCATTGTGGATGGGCTTCCTCAAGCTGACCCCGCCTCGGGTTCCTCACATGCCCTTCCCTCCTGCTGCCGGTCCGGGGTCAGCCAGGCCCCGGGTTGCTGCTCCCTCTCAGCCTGCTCAAGTCCTGTGAGAAAAGCAGGTCCGGCTCTGCTGGCTTCCTTCCTCCCCTAGACTGACCTTTCCCAAAGTGGAAATGTCCACTCGATCCAGGAGACCCTGCCTTCTCAGGATCGGGCCGAACTCCATGCTTCGGGCACCCCTGCTAGGTTGTGTCTGCAGGTTTCCAGTGCTCCTCCTTCAGCCTTTCGAACCCAGAAGAGGTCACAGCCTCCTCTTCTAGCTCCTCTGGTGGCCGGACTGTGTTCCAAGTCATGCCAAGCCTGGGACTAGACCCTGGCGCTCTACAGAACACCCTCTTATGTGGAGTCTTCCCTCCAGACCCCACCACCTCACCTCCGCTCCTACTGCTCTCTGCCCACACTCGCCACAGGGCCTTTGCATGTGCCGTTCACTGTGCCAGGAATATTGTCTGTCAGAAGGGCTTCTGAAGTCTCTTCTCCAACGACATTTCTTGGCAGACCTCACCGACGCCCCTCCCTGTGCTCCCGAACCAACCGCCTCGTTTTTGTTTTTCTCCACAGCATGGAACACCGAGTACGTACTATAAACCTGCGTGCATGTATTATCTGCCTTCCCCATGAGGGTGAGAATCTTGCCTGGTCAGTCAACACTCCGGTCCAGAGCCCGAGGTGTCTGGTATGCAGCAGGTGCTCAATGTATGCATGCGGGGTGGGCTGTAGGAACACGTGCTGCGCTGATCATGTGGATCAGACACTGGACGGCACAGCAGTGCTGCTCTTCCAAGAGTTTTCTCTTTCTCCGCGGGCACTCTCGTGTATTTGTGTCATCAGAATAAAAAGCCAGGTCAGTCTGAAGCTGTAATTACAGACCTTTCCAATCCTTCATTTAAAAAATGGAGCTCAGTACCCATTTTCAGTCCTGTCTGAAGCATCACGTGCCTTCCCCTCCTCTCCCCTCACAGTCCTACCCCGTCCGTCAGTCCAGACAGGGAGGACTGGCCCTCTCCTGTCCTGCAAGCCCAGCTCTGTTCACTTGTGAAGCTGTGACCCAGCAGGGCTGACATGTGGAGGCAGAGCCCCCGCGAGCGCCACTTATGGCCAGTTTCTTGTGCTGGTGCTGCTCTCTGATCCCGGGGAGAACATGGCAACTCTGCAAAAGCCTCGGGGTCTCTTCCTCTCTGCGCCCTCTCTTGTGTTGGCTGTGTGACTTCCCTGCCAGTCTTGTTTCCATCACCGAACGGCCAGAGGAGAAGCTGCCTGCCCACCTTCTGAGGGTGCAGAGAAGCTGCAAGCAGGGAGGTGGGCTGCTCCTTCCCTCCAGCTCCAGCTCGTGTGCCCTGCAGGGGACTGGTTGCGCTGTGGAGACCTCACGACGCTGGCCTCTGCTGCTGCTGCTGGGTGTGACCTGGGTCTGGTCCTGTCATTCTGGACCCGGGTGAGGTCAGGGCTACACTGGGGGCTGGGCCCCCCATCCTCTCTTACTTAGCATCTGGGGCGGGTGCACTCTGGCCGGGGAGGTCTGAGGCTGGGCACACCCGTGAAGTGGGTTAGGACCACCGTTACACCCGGCCCAGCAAGAGAGAGGCTGGATGGGGTGGTGTCCCCAAGATGTGCCCTTTCTGCTGGCACCCAGGGCCAGTTGCTCCCCAAGTGTGGTGTGGACCCATGAAATGTAGCAGAACTCACAGCTGAAAGATGAGCCCATGGCCATCGAGCTTTGTTTTTCTTATTGTGGAAAGAAATTCCAACCTGTAAGAGGACAAAGGCTGACTTTTTTCCCAGGGGTCCCCTGGAAAGAATTAATTGATCTCAGGGCAGACTGATGTGCAGTGTAGCTGGGGCTGTGGCTAAAAGGGATGCTTGAGGCGAGGGCTAATCTGGCCAGTGAGAGCGTGGTCAAGGGAAGGCAGCCGAGGCAATGGACAGCTGTGATGGGAAGTAGGGCAAACAGCTCCGGGGTGACATGCGTCGTACAGTAAAGAAGAGGAGGAAGAGAGGGAGGCTGGGCATACGACAGGCCCCCGACTTACAATGTAAGGATGTCTGCTCAGCACAGGGCTCTGTTCTCGCGTGTGTGCGTGTTTCCATCCGGTTCATCCCGACCCCTTCGGGGAAGCTACTGTTCCTGAGGAAAGCTCTCTTGGAGTCCCCGCTGTGAGCAGGCTCCGGGTTTTGCATATGGTCTCTCACATCCTCTGAGCACTGAAGAGCCAAGACCAGGCTCACCAGATGTCCCCAGGGGAGACGGGTTTCATAGCAGTTCTGATCTTTTCTTCTGCTTTATAAGCTGCACGGAGATGTTGGCCTCGCAGCCCAGCACCCCGTGCACGGTGACAGCATTGTGAAGACAGTCTTTCCATCTGTCTGGGGTTCCCAGTTCCCAGCATGCCTGGCCCTGTGACTGGGGACAGACTCGACCACTGGCTGGCTCCACAGTGGCTACAGATGCCCTTGTGCCTCAGTTTCCCCGCTCCAGGAGGGGACGAGGGCTAGACCTTCTCCACCCATCCAGTATGAAGTGGGACGTGGGTGGACGTGACTTTCTTGCCACGGTGCCGGCTCTCATTTGTGCGATGACTTGGCATTAAGGCGATGCATCTGCGTCCCGTCTCACTCAATCCTTGCACCAGCGGCGACCGGACTGTCCCCTTACGTGGCCAGATGTCTGCATGGTGGGCAGGAGTGAGCAGCCCAGTTTGGCCCCGCAAGGTTGGCATCAGGATCAGAAATCATCTGTTTGGGTTCCGAGCCCCACATGCTGCTCTTCTCGTTTTGCTTCTTACCAGGGATGCCCCAACCCCACTGCAGAAACGGGGTCTCTTGTGCGAATCCTCTCAGGGACATAACGGGGTGTCCCTGGTCTCACTGGGACTCTAAACACTGACTGTAGGGTCACTCCAAGCCCTGCTTTGGCCACCTCTTGGCCTGCAAATATCCCAGGATGAGGGCAGGCTGTCACCGTGGACGGGTCATGACCTTCCCTCTGGTCGAGGCCGAGGCTAACTGCCCAAGATGCCCGCTGGGCAGCCGCTGGCGGCTACAGGCTACAGGTGATGAGGGAGGGGGCTCCAGCCCGAACTGCCTCTCCCACACACTTTTCTCTGGGAGGGGGCGGGTGAGGGGCTGATGCCCACGCGGGGAAGGGTGTGAGTTGGTACAGAGAGACACCTCCAGAAGCAGAGCATTTCAGATGGACGCGGGAGAAGGCCTGGTCCAAACCGAACTCCCAGAGACCACTTCTGTTCCAGACATGAGACCTCGACTCCATTCCTTTTAACACTTAATTTGTCAAACTTCTCATGTCAAAGCCGAAATGGGATGAAACTGCCCATCCACCAACGCGCAGAAATTATTTATGAAGGGACAAGAGGCCCGCAAGGCCGTCCGCTGGGGGGAGCGAGGGGGCGGAGGAGGCAGGGAGGCGGGGGAGCAAAGACAGCAGAAGACGCGGCACTTGGCACTGAAGGCTTAACATCAAATACTGCCAGAAATCCATTTCCACAGTGTCTCTGGCCATTCCGGACGCCGCATTTCAAAGGGAAAGATTTGAATTCAGAGACAGAGCGCTCCCTTTGTTCTCGTGCCCTCCAGCCTTTGGTGCCAGTGTGGACGGTCCTGCAGGGAGGGGCGAGATCAAAACCCGCCCGGCTCGGCTCCCTGCCCCCGGCCGGCCCCTGGCATGTAATGCAATCGGCTGCGCTCTAGACTGACAATGCCCTGTCGATTACAATCATTTATCTCGGCCGGCGGAGCATCAGAACACTTAAAAGAGCCGGGTTCCACGGGCCCAGAAACGCCAGAATGAAGTGACACCGCATGGAATTGCCACGAAAGCGCATTCCTCCAACTGGCAGAAGGTCCGGCCAGAGTCTGCGTGTCTCTTGCTGCCCAGAGGGTGTTCGAGGTCCCATTGGATTTCCTTCCACGAATGTGACATCAGCAGGCATGCGGAGTGGGAGAAGCAAGGCTCTGTCCCCCTCAGAGGTCCCGGCATGCTGTGCTGGCTGTGCACTGGGGACACCCGACTTGTGTGCGGTGGTGGCGAGTGCAGGATTTCGGGAGACTCCTGGTTTCCCACCTGGGGCCTGTGAGCAGGGAGGAGCTGCGGGCGTCCTCTAGATGCCGGGGAGCAGAGAAGGGCTCCCTCACACATCTCCTCTGTCTTGCATCGCACGATCAGCTCCGATGTTTAGCCGGGCACATGCCCCCTCCTCCCCCGGGACCTCCTTGCCTCTCCGTGACCACTTGCCGGGACTGCAAGAGCAGCAGAGAGGAAGTCGGCTCCTGCAGGGTCTTGCATGGTCCCGGGTGGGGTTGTCAGGAAGCTTCTGTGGGTCTGAGCTCCCTAAAGTGTGCAGGTTGCTGCAGAGTTTCGAGGGACCCAGGAAAGGCTGCACCGAGGACAGGAGGCCCCGGTGAATGGGGAGCTCAGGGAAAGAGGGCCTTAGATACCTGTAACGCACACCGTCATGGCACTGAGGTGGGCGTGGGCCCTGCGTGCTCCCTGAAGCCAGAGTGACCAGCTACTGGCCTCCAGGCTTTTCCTGGACAGGAGGACGGGGGAGCCTGTTGGGTCAGGAACTTCTCAGGCCTAACTGTTTAAAGCTGATGTCATTGACGGAGGGTTTTTCATCACTGGCAGAAAGGACACACGGGCAGGTGAAGTTAGGTCCTGCTACAGTTGGGACTTGGCTGTGACAGCCAGACCCCAGACCCGCCACACCGTTCTTCAGCTGCAGCCTCGGGTGGGAGATGTTGGTAAAATGAGACCCTTTCTGAGCGGCCCTGAAGCTGCCCGTGGCCTGGCTTGGCCTGCTGGATTGGCCTGCGTGGAAGCAGCGCCACTTGGCAGGACAGGCACGGGGACAAGGAGCAGAGAGAGGGTGCTGTCCTAGGGCTGGGGCCGGCTTCTATAAGCAGAGGGCAGCTGGCCCGGCTGTGGACAGCCCTGGTCCCCCGCTCAGCGTCACTGTGCAGCCTGGGCAGGGCGGTCTGTATGGGACAGCTGGGGAAACTGAGGCCTCACAGTGGGAAACCTGCTCACACACTTCTTCCTTCACCCCGTAGATCTCCGCTTCCAGGACTTGGTGCTAATTTACTACCAGACACAGCTCTGTCCGGGCAGCTGTGGCTAGCTGTTCAGGAAAGGGCTTTACGGGGCCAGAGTGCGGGCTCCCAGCTTACTGGGTTTCCTGATGCTGCTGCTGCCTGCGAGGGCCCTGGCGGCCGACGCCCCCCTGCAGGCGGGGCGCTCCATCTCGCGCAGTGCTGCCAAGGTGGGTGGAGCGGATCTGGGGACAGGGCTGAGGGGAGGGCCGCCGCTTCAGGCTAGTTTGGGAGGGAGCACGCCGACTCATGGGGCTGCTGTCTGTCATGGTGAACGATTTGGGGAGTCGGCAGGTGGGGGTGCCACCTCTTTGACAGTCAGACGGCCCAGAAAGGTTGCATCCTTTGCCCAAAGTCACAGAACACTTGGAGGGTCAGTCGGAACGCAGCGCAGCTCTCCCTGCCCGGCCCTTGTCTCCTAACCCTGCTCTTCAGGCCTCAGACATGAAGCGGCTCCCTCCTGGGACCCTTCTAATAGCATTTCCTTTCTCTGGGTCATCCATCACCAAAGGACTTCGTAAATAAAACAGAAAAAAGTCATTCAGCCTGCAGGAATGAAGGAAGCCATTGTCAACTGATGTGAAGAGGAATCAAAATCGCCAGCTATGACTCTCTTTTCTGGAGGGAAGTGGGGCATGAGAGCCCCCTGTGGCCTGCAGAGTCAGCAGGTAGAGCCGGGGAGGAGCCGGCCGCGGGTGGGACACCTCCCTCCATGGGAGAAGTGGAGCGTCCAGGGTTGCGATTGGGCTCCCGGGGGAGCAGGCTGAGAACGAGGCCCTTCGGCGTGGGGTCAGGTGGTGGGGCCGCCTGTCAGCTTCACACTGGCCCCAGATGGGGCTTTGGGAGCAGGCGGGCGCCCATGTCCACCCGCTGTACTCAGACATGGGCCGTGCCTGTTAGCCAGGGGCCTGTTTCGAGATCACCTGAGACTTCGGGTCACGTGGGAAGTCCTCTGCTCGGAAGCACATCACCCTCCTCTCGGGTGACCTGGCTCGTTGCTCTGAGTCGTTTGCAGGAGGGACCAGCCTGGCCCTGCGGGCTGTGCCAGCCTGTGCACTGCACTGCCACTTGTCTGTCCCTCACGTCATCTTTCCCCAAGCCCTCCTGGCATCACGGTGAATCACACGGTCCGTGAGCTTTAGCTGATGCCTGCGTGTCGCTGATGGAAATGTCTCGTGAGTGAGGGGAAGGAAGCCTCCACGTCCAGGCAAGTGACTGACAGGCGCAGGGACTGGGCAGGAGGGCGGTCACTCATCACAGAGGTGGGAGAAGAATTTGCACACAAGTCGTCATTTTATCCCCTCCTCCAGGTGTCTTGGTGTCCGGCCCCTATTTCAGGCCTCCCGAGGGCCCGGTCCAGTTATTTGTGACATGTGGCCGTGGGGTCAGGTGGAAAGTCATTCTTGTCAGCTGCCCCTGAGCGCATGTTAATAGAAGCCCCGCGCACAGTGCTTGCCCAGGGTCACGCCCTGTTCTGAGACCTTCCCAGAGCAAGGACCCTCGCACTGCCTGTGTGGGGGCGCCGGCAGCTCTCCTCCTCGTCCAGGTGGCGAAGACCAAGGCCCAGAGGTCAGCTCCTTGCCAGGGTCACACAGCTGGCCCTGGCTGAGCTGGACTGCGCTCTCAGACAGCCCAGCTCAGCATCTGGACTGCTGACCTTGAAGCTGCCTCTGGAACCAGCCTCTGGCATGAAGCTTAGACGTCAGGCTCGGGGCGCAGGGCACAGGGAGAGACCGCTTGCAAGCCGGCGACTTCTGCACATGGCTGGCTCCCTCTTCTCTCAGGGAGGCCCTGCTGGCCAGGGGCACATCCGTTGCCCTGCTGCCCAGTCCCCTGTAGCCCTGAGCATGGGATCGGGCTCTGGGTGCTGCTCAGGGTCCAGACGCGTGGTACTGGCCCTGGGCCCTAGGCAGCATGGGGTGCCGAAGTCGGGGTGACACAGCTGGCTTTGTGGGGTCTTGCTATGAGTGTGCTCCCGACCGTTTTGGTCATCGGAACCTTGGGGGCAATGGAGGAAGTGGTCCCAAGTTTCCTTGATGCATCTGTACAAATCCCAACAGTGGTGGAGAAAAGAAAAGAACCCAAAGGTGGAATCGATTGCAGGTCTTGTTGAAGGTTCCTGGTGAAAGCCACGGCACAGCTTCCCGTCATGTTAAAAACCGCAGCTTCGTCCTCCCAGCTCCTCACCGTAGGCGCTTCTGCATGACGGGTGTCTCTGCAGTCCCGTGGCCACTGCTGCTGGCCCGCATGCAGCTCTCTGTCAGAAGGGCTCGCGTTGGTTGGAAACTACTGGGCAAACATCCTCGCCTTTTGCATAATTGCATCACAGATCCCATTGACGGGAGACTGGCTCGAAGGAAACCCCATCAGTTGAAAATGCACATGACCCCTGGTGGAGTGGCGCTGGGACGGGGACCATACACACCCCAAGGACCCAGGTTCATGTCCCAGGGCCGGGGGAGCAGCCGAGATGAATAACAAAATAAAATAAATAAAATGCTTCTTCCTCCTCTCTCTTCCTGCCTGTCTGCCTTCTTTCATTCTGCCTGCACCTTTCCTTTAAAACAAAAATCACACAACCATCTCTGAGGTTTGGAGACGAATTCCTGAGTTCGATCCAGGGGATGTGAGTGGGGAAGCAAACCTTTGCCTCCATGTGCCTGCAGTTAGCGTGTCTTGAGTCCCGAGAGGCGAGGCTGTGTATCTCCTTCTGTGGATGGAGCACTGAGACTCCGAGATGAATCCCATGTGTCCAGGGTGTCAGATGGGGCAGGGATAGACTGTATGACACATGCATCTGTGTGTCTCAGGCTCCCACTGATGCCCAGACACTATCTCCTGGGCACATGAGACCCGAGCATGCAGTCATCCATTTGCTCACCGCTCCGGGGACACAAGGGACAAGATGACCGAGTCGCCTGGGGTCACTTCCCCGGCCCCTACAGAGCGAAAGTATTGACTTTCCTCTGGAGACTCTGACTTGCATCTTTATATTTCTGTTAGCTCGGTGAAAACAGTTCCTTTGTATTGCATACCAAATGAAGTGCCCGTTGTCATGACAACCCTCCACGCTGCTTTCTGTGAACCCCTCATTAACGTCTCCCCACATCTCCACTTTTTGGATTTTACTTCCTGCGTGTGAGGTTGCTGGAGCCTCCATTTCCTCTGCACCACGTCTCCTCCCAGCAAAAGCAAGTCCATCCTCCGAGGCTCATGTCCTCCCCGGCTTCCTCCGCGATCCCGGTCAGCTGGCTCCAGGCTTTCTGGAGTGATGAGCTGGTGTTTGCTCGTGATGTTCGCTGATGTCCTTTCCGTTTGCTGGAGTTGAATTATTCACCCATCCCTCCATGCCTCATGTGTCCTTCCTTCCTTCCTTCCTTTTTTCTTCCAGTCATCTGTCCAATCTCCCACCCACCCATCCATCCATTCATCCAACCATCCTTCTTCCTTCCTCCTTATCACACATCCATCTATCTTTTCTCCTTCCTCCCTCCCTCCTTCCTTCCTTCCTGTCATCCATGTATCCACGCAGCACCATTTTCTCAGCAGCTACTCCTTACTCACCTTGTGTTCAAGGCTGGAAAGTCCTCCTCCACCTGCCCTCGAAAGGTTGTCATTTTGGGAGAGACATTGGCCCAAACATACACCTTGAACCTGGGAAAGGAAAGACTCGAAGAGGCCGTGGCACAGAGGCCACACTTGCTGTGGAGTTTGGAGAAAGCGCCCCGGGAAGGGACAGCTGAGTGGGCACTGAAGACGAGTCACTCCCCGAGGCCCCGCTGGTCCTCCCAGGCTTTCCTGTGAGCTGGAAGCACCGCCCTCGCAGGCAGCTCCCTGCACTGGGCGACCTGCACAGTCCTACTGGCCACCCAGAAGGAAGCCCTCCCTCCGGTCATGTGTGAGCACACGTCCAGGCCTCTCCGAGGCCCGGGTCACAGGGGCTCACTGTGGCTGTGGCTGCGGCTGGCGAGTCGGACTCGCCCAGTTAGCCAGCAGCTCCTGAGGACAGAGGACACCTTTCCATCTCAGGGCACTCGGGGCCCACACAGGCTCTCCGAACACGGGTGGAACGTTCCTGAGTCCAGAGCCTGTCTTACAAAGGCCTGTGTCCCCCCCAGCGCCAGGTCAGCGACTTGCTACTGAGGTCATCTGGGGATGCGCAAGAAAAACGCGGTTTCGCCCGACGACGAGCTTTGGGGCTGCGCTCGGACCACGCTGCCTTGGCGTGGACGTGATCTCAGTCTGTTCTCAGGACACTACATGGTCAGAGGCCGGGGGACAGGCACACGGAGACAAGCGACCCGCTGAGGTGTCCCTGGGCACCAGAGCTTCGGTTGGGTCGGGTCTGCCCCAGGAGCGCGGCCAAGCCACCCCCGTGTGACACGCTGGTCCCGTAACGGCTGAGTCCAGAGGTCTGGCAACATGAGATGTCGACGGTCCCCGAGGGCACAGATGCTGAGGGTTCAGTGAGGACTGAGAGTCCCCAGGGGGCAAGCTGCTCAGTGTCTGACACTCAGCTTCAAGGGGACAGCAAATGCTTCTCAATGGCATGTGAGTGTTTGACTATGTCAGTGTGAGTCTGCAAGATTGTGAGCGTGTGAGTGTGGGTGTGAGTGTCTGGTGTGTAATTGTGTGTGACCTTGTGAGAACAAGTGTGCATGAGTGTATATGATGTGTATGTCTGAGTGTGTGATTCTGTATGAGTGTGTGTTAGAGTTTGCGAGTGTGTGTGAGTGTGCGTGTAAGTATGAGGTGGTGAGTGTGATGTCGTTGTGTGTGTATGATTGTATGTGTGTGTCTGAGTTGTCATTATGTGTGACTGTGATTGGGATTATGTGTGTAGTGTCTGTGAGTGTGTGTGTGAGCTTGATTGTGTGTGATTGTGTGTGTCTGTCTGAGTTTTTGATTGGGTAACTGTCTGAGTTTGTGATTGTTTAGAATTGTGTGTGTGTGTGTGTGTCTGAGTGTGAGTCTGACTGTGTGGTGCTGTACACGAGTGTCCAGGTTTTGGAGGGCGTGAGTGTGTGCGTGAGCGTGTCCCCCAGGCGCACCGCAGTGTCTGGAGATGGCTGGCGGCACAGCTCTGGCGGTGGGGAAGGAAGGGGTCCTACTGGCCTCCAGAGGGTGGGGCCAGGGCAGCCAGCGAGCACCACACCCGGCCTCTGCAGACACATGAGGTGGCCCCAGAGGCCTCAGATGGGCACACGCTGCTCTCAGGCCTGACGTCCCTCGTCACCAGGCGAGCGAGATGGCCGGCAGAGCCGGCGGGACAAGGGCTGGCCTCCTGGGTGCTCTGACAGCTCTGTGCTCCTGCATGCCTGTCCAGCAGCCGGGACACGCGTCCCAAAAGCACAGTTATCACCATAAGTAGCACGAGATGCTCCAAGTGTGAATTTCCTACACCCCAGCTGGGCCATTTGTCAGCTTGGGCAGTGACCTCCTCGACCTGCAATTTCTTCATCTCTTAAGTGGGCATAATGAGCTGCTTATCTCTCAGGGTTGATGAGCCAAAGTTACAAGTGGTGGGGGGCTGCTCGGTGGATCCATGAAACCCTCGCCTGACTGTCCCCTTGCCACTCTCCTGGGGCGGAGGGCCGGGGGCAGGCGTGACCGTTCCCTCCAGGCCCCGGTGGACAGATCCAGCAGGCGGGCAGAGCATGAGGGCCGCTGGGGAGCCGCCCCTTCGTGGCGAGGATCAGTGGACACAGGCTTCATCCCGATGGCTGATGGGATGGGGACAGACGCCCCGGGGAACGTCCTGGGGCCGGCTGGGTGGGTGTTGGCATCAGCCCTGCCACATTTCCACTTGGAACCAGAGCCCCAGGGAGGGATTAGACACAGGCAGCCTGCTTTGTACAAATAACCCCCTTCCCGGACAGCTGTCGAGAGTCCTGCCCGAAGCTGCCCGTCGTCCTCTCCAGCGAAGGAAGGGCGGGCGGCGGGTGCTGGGTAGGGAGAGTAGGACCCTTGGGCCCCAAGCCGGACCGGCCCACCTGCTGTCCACACTGCAGCCTCCACTCCTCCAGGTCCCGGCTGCCTCTGCCTGGGGCAGAGCAGCTTTCGAAGCGAAGACCCCGCTCCTTCCAGGGCCCTCGACGGCATCCCACTCACAGAAGGGGCGCAGCCCAAATACAGAGACTGAGAAAACACTGACTGCTCCAGTGCTTTGTTTTAACGTGTCCTCGCAGATTGGACTGGCCTCTTGGCCACCGCAGGTCACTTGGGACCTGGGATGACAGTGGTCCCCCAGCCAGGTTGGGGCCATAACCAGAGAATCCTGACTGGCGCACAGTGGGCTCTCTGCTGTCTCTGAGAGCAGAACTGGGCACAGAGACCCCCTGTTCTTGGCCAGGAAGCAAGACAAAGGCCCTGGCACACATTGGTGCCCAGCTTCTAGCAGCCGGGCTCCCCGGCGGCCTGCGGGGGGCGGGAGGCTGGGGTGCAGCCGGACATGCCGACAAGAGGAACCCCGAAGCAGAGTGTGTCCTGCCTGCCCTCCCCTGCACTGATGCCATCTTTTTACCAACGTGGGCGCTCGCTTTGAGTCAGAGCCTGAGTCAGACGCAGCGGCGTGGAAACCAGGCGTCCCAGCCACCGCTGGGTCAGCCGTGCTTCCACGGGGTCACCCGAAACCAGCCCTCAGCGCTGACTCAGTTTCCTCCTCTAGAAAGTGGGCGACAACTGTTAGAAACAAAGCCCATAAAACACAGAGCACTTGGAGAGACTGAATTACAGGTGCTGCCTGAGGCATTGTTCCAGAAACCTCCGTCCCGTGCCCCAGCAAAGTATGCAGGCAGCTGCCCCAGTCTTCTGAGGCCGCTCCCTGTGGTCATCTGGGTCTTGGAGGGAGGTGCCGGTTGTCACAGGGGTGGGGTCCGGGGGGGGGGCTGCTGACACTCCTCCCTTGTGCTTTTGAATAAACAATGCCTCTGATCTGCGCCCCCCCACCCCCTTCACCGGGAGCATGATTTCAAAGGATTTTCCACCCGGCTAAAGCAAACCTCAATCATCTCTGTGCACAAAACACCCACCCAGGCTATTTGTCTCCGTCCTGAGCGCTTGGCAGGGGGCCGGGAGGAGCCTTCAGAGGGAGCTGAGAGCGAAGAATGCTGGCATTCAGACGGCTGACTGTCCGCCGGACAGCCCCGCCCCATTCTCTGCCCAGGGTTCTTGGCAGTCCGTTAACCGCAAGACAAGTTTTATCATCTGTTAAACCTGTCGTTTGGAAAAAAAAAATGACTTCAATAAAATATTTCAACAATTATAGTCCATTTTAATTAGGTGTGTGCCACATAATTATAGATTGAAAAAAATGTATAGGGTTTCAAAACCCCACCAACACCCTGGCCGGACGGAGTTAGCTGTTCTCCCGCGGAATTTCCAGCTGAATTCTCCACCTGAGGAGACGCCGCATACCTGGCCGGCCTCCCTCCCTCCTGGCTCGGCCTAATCACACCTTTCTCCATGCTTTCCACCCCACCTGGAATCAGTGGCCCAGGAGGAGCCCCTGAGACGCCTTGGGGGTGTGGATGGCACGGTGCCCCTGAATGCTCGGGGTCAGCACTGGGGAGGGGAGGTCGGGACAGGGCAGGTGACCACACAGCCCCCCTGTGCAGGATGGGGTGGTCAGACTCCCCTTTGGCTCCATCAGGAACTTGCCCAGGACCTGGGCAGCTTCTGCTCCCCTGCTGACTTTTAAGTGAAGAGAATTAGACCATCGAGTATTTTTTTGGGGTGGCAGGAGGTGAATTTGTGTATGAGACTCACCCAGTGAGGTGAGTCACCCCAGTCCCACAGAGGCTATTCTAGAACTGAGCCTGGGTCTGGTGGATCCACATCCCAGGTCCTTGACCCAGTCCCCGGCCTCCTGCACCTTTATTTGCCCATTGGGCAGCGGCCAGCTGAAGTGGGGTCTGCCCCCCTGGCCCAGATGCCCCTCAACACGTTGAGTGAGTGTTTCCCGCCCACCTGTGTCTGGGGAAGTCTCCCACCCCCTCGACACCCTGTCCTGAGGGCAGAACCCCCGCACACACTGACTTCTGCTGTCCCCCAGCCTCTCAGGACCCCAGAAACCCCACGTTCTCCTTTCTGTCTTGTGAGCTCACTCTGTCTCCATCTTCTCGACCTGGGTCCCCGTCTTCCCGAGGAGGGCTTCTGGGCTTCCCTGCTCGCCTCCCATGGAGACAGAGATGCCAGGGTGGGTCTGAATGTCATATCTGCCTTCTCAAATGAAGTCAGCGACCCTCCTCGGCAGGAAGGGCCTGCCTCTGGGCTGGACACCCGCGCGATTCAGTGAAAGAACGAGAGGCTGAGAGAAGGGATGAACGGAGGATAGACGGATGAGTGTCCTCATAAGCACATTAGCAGTGTGAGTTGATGTCTAAATCAGCAGAGGAACAGGAACTAGATGAGCGGATGGGATGCATTAATAATTGAGCACATGAAGAAGGCCTCTGAGGTCTCCCTCCATACCTAGTCACGTGTCACCCAGCGTTTGGTCAACAGGGAGCCCCATGTGGGCGACACACACAGCCTGGCACGTTAGAGCTGCACAGCGCCACACTCACTCGACTTCTTAGAGTGTCCCCTTCCTTCTGGGACAAGTGACAGCAGCCCCTGCCTGAGTGAATAACAGGCTGAAGGTGAAAATGAGTAGAATAAGCTAAGCTGTAGAAAATGAAGCAACGAGTCACTGGACGAAGAGAATGGTGAGCAAATGCCCAGCTCTTCTCATTAACTAGCTTTCCAGGGCCTAAAACCCAGCTCAGCAAGTGCATGCTTGTCCCGGGAAAGCTTTCTAGAGGGACGGCAGCAAGGCCCACCAGAATCCAGGGAGGCTGGCGGACCAGCAGGGCTGCGAAGGCACAGGGGCCACGTGGGCACCTGTAGCCTGCAGGATGGCCTGGCTGCTGCCCTGGCTGGCTCTCCGGCTCTGGAGCCCAGACTTAGCTGAGTTCTGTGCTCTTGCGTCTCTCTCAGGGAAATTCCAGGAGCTTCCAATTAGCCAAACTGGGGTGGGTGGTGGGTGGTGGCTGGGCGCAGGGAAGGGTGGCTGTTTCATGTTCAGCCCTTGGTATCACCCAGCCAGGAAAGCCAAGTGATTTCCAGCAAATTCTAGGACAAATGTTTGCCTTAAGGCTTGCGAGCCTGGTGCCAAGTTTCAGCCCAACCAAATACCTCCGGGTTTGAGGAAGGAGGGAGGGAGAGAGAGGGAGAGAGAATATGGAAGTGGTGTGGTGTGGGGGGAAGAGGCCAGGGGTGGACAGGACAATGGTATCTGAGACTGTGACTCTGCCAGGTATGCCTGTGGGGCCAGGTGAGCTCATGCTGAGCTGGGATGATGAGAGGCACTCAGTGGGTGTGGCAACCTCAGATCCCACCCCGGTTTTCACTCCCCGTGGACCCGCCAGCTCCGGAGAGGCAGGTGTGCTGTTCTGGGGGAGAGAAGACGTGAGGATGCAAAAAGAGGGAGCAAATCCAAAGTCAGCCGGGGGCCAACAAGAAGTCCAGGAGAGGGACGATACGGGTGGGGTTTGGGGTCGGTCCACCAAATGCTCAGTGCCAGGCAGTGACCCGGCCAGGTGATGGTGCCAAGGTCATGACGTGGGGTGATGGCCGGGAATGCTGGGGACTGTTTACACAGAAGAAGTCCTGCGCATGGGGGAGGCTGCCAGAGAAGCCCGGCCTCTGGTTTCTGGCTTACGGTCTTGGGCCTGAGAGAATAAGGTGAGCGCAGAGAGGGTCGCAGTTTCCAGCCCTTGGCACCACCCCTCTGCCTGGCTGTCTGGCCTGGTGGACCAGCCTGAAGTCCCTGGGCATGTGCTGTGGTCTCCCCCGGCTCCACGGGCCTGCCTTGGGTGCCCTTGTCCCAGCTCTGATTAAACCCTCCCGATGGACCAGCTTCTTCCACGAGACTCGGGTCCCTCGAAGAGGCCTGGCCTCTCGTCACAGGCAGCCCGCCACACTACTGCCGTGTGTCTCATCTGCAAGGTCTCCTGAGCACGTCCCCTGCTGCAGGCGGTGGGTGCGTGTGGTGCTTTGTGGGGGTCAGTGTTGGGATGTAGGAGGCAGAGATGTCTTACCCAGGCCTGGAAAAGCCAGAGGAAGCCACTCCAGTCTGGGAGGCCAGGGAAGGTGTTGGACAGATGGTCAAAGCACTGACGTGTCCCCTGCGTGCCCAGGAAGGGGAACCATCGTAGTGTAGCGTGTGGATGTCGGAGACAGGCCTGGACCTGAGCTGAGCTCTTCCTCTTAGTGCCCGCTGGCTCTGAGTCAGCTGCCCGGCTCGGAGCCCCGCTTCCTTCCCGGGACAGCCCCCTGAGGGTGCTGCCCTAGGGGTGGGGGCTGGTTGGACGCGCCCATGTGGACAGCTCTGCACGTGCCCGGCTCTCACTTCCCATTGCTGCTGCTGTGGGCGGTCATCCCTTGTACCTGGCCCCCTCGGTTTGTTAGAAGCCCTGCTGCTGTGCCCTTGGGGAGGGGCGGTGGGAGGGAAGGTCAGAGCGTCACCCTCCAGGATGGCTCAGGAGAGGCCCAGGGTGCAGGGAGGCTGAGAGCTCAGGGCAGGACCCTTGTGTTACCCTCCTCCAAGGGGTAACAAGGTTGCGGGAGGGAGGAAGACCATCCAGGCATTTCCCGTGTGTGCCAGGGGATCGTCAGGAGCTGTGACAGGGACCGTGCAGGGGACATGGGATCTTGCTGTGGGTGGCTTCCATGCAGAGAAGTGGCCGAGTCATAAAGGGAGTTGCCTGCAGCGTCCCAGAGTATGCAGGGGGGAGTCCATGCTGGTACTGACCCTCGTAGGGGAAAGGGGACTTCTGCGGCCCCAGCAGGGATTCGGGCACCCAACGCGCGCAGGAGCTGTGAGAGCCTCCTCACTCTATTCAGGTCTCAGGCCGTTAGGACAAAGTGAGGGCCACCACCTCCAGGGAGCCCTCCTGGAGTCCTGCAGTCCCTGGAGGGTGTGATGCTTCTCCTCCATCTCTGCTCCATCGCCCGGACGAATGTCTGCTGGCAGCCGGAGTCAGGGCAGCTTTGGGAAAAGCCACGGCGTGAGTTTCTTCAGAGCAGAGCGTTGGCCTCCAAGGGTGAGGGGCAGGAGAGGCTGCCTCCAAATCTCCCAGCACGGTGCCTGGCATGTGACGGTGGTGCGGGCCAAGCGATGACAATCCAGACGGGAGGGGAGCAGGGACACGGATGCCAAAGGGCATGACAAGGGTGCAGGGGCTCAGACGGCCGGAGTGTGCAGAGTTTGGCTGCTGGGGCGAGGCCAGGAGCGGGGTGTCAGGGAAGGGTGCGTCGCTGCACAAGACAGGCAGAGTCCCGAGAGGTGGCCTTGGACCGAACGGTGCAGCAGGGCTGGAGGGGCCTGTGTCCGGGCCCTGGCGTGGTGGAGGCTCCTCGTGGTCCGGTGCCGCCCCACTCGAGCATGACCTCAAACACCGACGATCCCCTGGCACACACGGGCCCCGAGTCAAACACCGACGATCCCCTGGCACACACGGGCCCCGAGTCAAACACCGACGATCCCCTGGCACACACGGGCCCCGAGTCAAACACCGACGATCCCCTGGCACACACGGGCCCCTCGGCTCTGACACCTCAGTCCTGTGGGTCTCATATGTCCATGAAGGCAAGGAAAGATGCAGGCAGGCAGAAAGGTAATAGGCAGGAAGAAAAAGCAGGAAGAAGAATTTTATTTATTATTTTACTCAGTTGTTCATCTTGGTGGCTCCAGCTAGGCCTGCTACGGGAACCCGGGTCCTCGGGAGTGGATGTGGATTGCGCTCGGCCGGAGGCGGCTGACCCAGCCGCGCCTCCATGGGCGCACCACGCTCGCTGCACTTTTAAAGCAAACTGTGTTGTTCAATCTGAATCTGTCCCATCCGATACGTGAGAAAGTGTCCAGGTGTCTGTGGGGGAGGAAGGGGGGCAGCTGGCCACTGCCAGGGTCAGGGCTCCTGGCTGCTGATAGAATGAATGCCTCCACCTTTTTGAGCAAAGCTCTGTCACCAGCCGTGTTCTCCACACCGCTTTGCACATGTGGTTCTAGGTGCCGTGGTCATCAGCAGGGGAGCATCCATCTCACAGTACAGGGAGGAAATCGGCTCTCATAACGGCGAGGGGCTGAGATGGTTGGGGTCCTTCAAAGCCAGCGACACTGGGGACACTGGGCATGGAGGGAAGCCCACAGCTCCAGAGGGCGCTGGACAGGATGTAAGCGAGGAGTGCAGGGTCAGCGGGTCCCAGAGATGCCTACGAGGACGATGTGGTGGCGGTGGCCTCGCAGCCCCGCGGCTGTCGTGGGACAGGAGCGGGCTGTGCCAGCACATCAGGAGCACATCGCCAGACAGACATCCTACCTGTCCTGTTCCCAGAGGAGGAATCATCCGTCCTCGGACGGACAAACTTGTGGGCGCTTGTGACACTGCAGAGGGGCCAGGAGTGGCCGCTCAGGGCCCCGCGCCAAGTGTCGCGCTGGACTCCACCGGGAGGAGAGCAGAGCCACAGGCGGCGTGGACACCGGCGGCCTCAGGGGGTCCCGACACAGGAGGGTCAGCCTGGAGAGGTGTCTTTGGGGGAAGCGGCGTGGCCCCTCTGAGGGCTCTTTATTTATTTAGCTTAGTTTCAAAAAGCTTTTATTTTTTCTTTCCTTTTCTGCAATCTGTATTATTGCAAGAACACAGCCTCTTTACATTAGGTAGGTTTGTAGAGCGTTCAGTTCACCACCAGTATGGATTTAATGAAGATTTTAGAGTTTTATTCCTTTTTTAAAATAATTTTGTTTTCTTTACCCTCCCTCCTTCCCGTGTTTCTCTCCCTCCGGCCCACCGCAGCCACAGTCCTGTGAATGCTGCCGAGGTGTGTCTGCGGGTTTGCTTCGTTTCTTTATCCTCCACATCCAAGTGACACCATCCTGTGCGTCTCTTTTTCTTTCTGGCTCATTTTGCTTCAGTTGCATGCAGGTCGTTGCAAGGGACACAATGTCATTTTTTTAGCAGCTGCGTAGATTTCCATTGAGCATCTAGACCCCAGCATCCTCCGTGCATTTCGGCTGTTTCCATGACGTGGTTACCGTGACCCGTGCAGCTGTGAATGCAGGTGTGCGATACTTTCCCTGCTCAGTGCCGCTGTGTCCCTGGGTTCGTGCCCGGGAGCGGGAGGGTCAGCGCCCGGAGGCCGAACGTGCACCAGGAGGCTCTGGGCTGAGGCCGGAGTAAACCAGCCGGAGCGCCGGCCCGGGCGGTGGGGCGCGAGGGGGAGCCTGCTCTGGGCCTCACGTCCAGCCTGGCTACTTTCTAAAAGCAAGTTGGGTGAGTCACCTGAGTTTCTTCACCTGTAAACTGGAGAGGACAGGCAGGCCACTCGCACAGGTCACGGGGAGGCCCATGTGAACCCTGACTCCGGGAAAAGCTTTGTCAGCTCCGAAGAACTGTGCAGATGTCACGAGGAGAGCGTGTTTGCAGAACACTTAGCGTGTTGCTTTGCTAAGTGCCTAATAAATGTGAGCTATTATTATTATTATCATCATTATTATTATTACTGCCATGTTACAATTTTATCCTCGGGGCTGTTCTGCTCTCTGTAAATCTATACGGCACCACCCTGCACAGCCAGCAGTAATTACAGAGGCACTTTTCACCGCCATGCGTTCCTTGCTCTCCTTGGTGAGATGTTAAATTGTGTGCAGATATGGAATTAATTCCGCTTCCTGGAGGATGGGGCCTGTGCAGTGACATCTGTCCTTTACGGAGAGCCTCCTCTGTGGCTGGCCCTGTTTCAAAGTGATGTCTTGAGATGCAGCCATTGAATTATCACAACCAACCCGGGGTGCAGGCTCTCATCACCCCACTTTACGGATGAGCAGGGTGAGGCTCAGAAAGAGGCTTCAGGAAGGCGGGGTGGAGCTGGGACATCGACCAGGCATTTGGTGCCGCAACTGGTACCTGAGACAGTCAGGAGCCTGGGGCACTGGGAATTTCTAGTGGGTGAATGTAACTATATGACTCAGTGGCAACTGTGACAGTAGCAGAGGGGAAGGAGGCACGCACCCAAACTGGAAAGGGCATCCTGAGGTCAGTATGGGGTGTCCGCTCCAGGCAGTGAGCAGGAGAAGGTGCACAGTTCCAAACTGTCAGGCTGCCCAGCTCCAAACGTGTGTCCATCGTCATGTCTTCCCAGTTGTGCGACAACGGATAAAGCCAGGGGTTTGCTCACTGAGGCCTATGTGCCAGGCCTAGGCCCCCTGCCCATCCTAGGACATGCATTTGTGCAACACCCGCTCACTCATTCGTTGACAGGTGCTCGCCAGCGTTTCCTGCCACACGACAAAGTGGAGCATGACACAGTCTCACCTATCTAGGCTGCAAAGTCGAAATATTTACCATCTGACCCTTTACAGGAAGAGTTTGCTAATGCCGAGATAGGAAGTCACTTCTCCTGAATTTCAGCTTTCTAATTCAGAAGATACAGCGTCGAGAGACGTCAGCAGGTAGAAGCGTGACGTTTACAGAAGAGTCTCTGCTTAAAGATGGTTCGACTTACGATGTCTGATGTTCCGCCAGTGGGAACGTTCAGCAAAGCCCTGTTTAGAATTTTCATTTGGGCCCTTCTTTAATTTTAGAGCCAAGGCCTCACGTGAGAGGTTCAACACTTAGTTACACGAGAGGCCCGAGTTAGGGGCCTTTGTCCAGCTGTAGGTAATGCAGGTGTTCAGCACCTTTCAGGTCGGCTGGGCTGGGCTGAGATCTAACAGTGGGAGGGAGGTGTGCTGAATGCATGTTTGATTTGATCTTTTCAAAGACGATGCATCTGCTGGGACGTAGCCCAGTGTCCCAGGAAGATCTGTGTTCTGCGTCCTGAGCTGCTCGAGGCCCCGTCATGCTGGATCCTAGCCGGTGTGGGCTAGTGCGCGGAGAGGTGGAAAGGCAGGGCAGAGTCTCTCTCAGGAGACAGGAGAGGAGGGTGGTGTCAGGAATCTACAGGCTAATTCATTCTAACTCATAGTTTGGCTACAGCAGCAAAATAGACAATTATACACGATGACAAAGGTGTGGAGAAGCTGGAAGGCTTATCTACTGCCGGGGGAAATGGACCCGGGCACAGCCATTTTGGAAAATAAGGTGGCATTTTTTTTTTTTTTTAACAGCAGATTTATCAATCAAACCAGAGTTTCTCTGCTAGAAGTCAGGGGAAATAAAAACACATGTGTATGCAAAAGCTTGCACACGCGGTCCATGGCAGCATCATTCCTAGTACCTCCTAGTACCTAGTACCTCCAGCCTGCTGCCCAGGATTTGATCACACATGGGCCTAAGGTATCTTTTGGGGACGAGACAAGTGATCTAAATTGGACGGAGGTGATGATGGCACAATTCTGAGGATGTGCTGTGTAGTATGGGGTCGTACATTCAAAACGTGTGATTTTATGGTGTGTAAAGAAAGCAGCCATATACGGCCAGCCTGGGCGGTGTAAGAGTCGGAGTTGGGGTGTCACCGCACGTGAGGGCTGACTGAGGTCTGCGAAGGACAGTTGGACAGACAGACCTCTGTGTCCATGCCCAGAGCCTCCTGCTCTTCCTCTGTCTCCAGGTCCTCGCCTGTGAACTGGGAAAATAGCATCTGGTGTTTATTTTGGTTTGTAGTAAACTATATCCCATGACTGTAGGTGGTAAGCAGAATGTCCTTTCTCAGGTGAGGGATGGACGTGTGGCCCTGATGTCACAGGACGCTCTTTCCCCGCTGACCCAAACCCTCACCCTTGTGTTCAGGGCTTTGCTTGGAAGTCTGGAGAAGAGGCTGGTACTGGGCTGAGAAGTGACGGAGCAGAGCTGGGACCCTGGCTCTGCTGCTCACCGGTCTTCCTTCTGGGTCTTTCTGATAGGTAGGGCTCCGGGCTAACAGTTTCACCTGTCATGGCTTTGCGGGGCTTTGCTGAGAGACCAGCTGGGGAGCCCTCTGTAGGCTGTGGAAAAACTGGGTGTTCAGAGTCACCACCCCGGGGCAGTGGGCGGTCATTCTGGCAGCTCCAGTGGCCTAGTCCTGCAGTCCCCAAAGCAGAGCAAAGACGGGGTGCTGGGGAGGCCTGGGCCACCACGGACTGCACTGGTTCCTTTGAGGGAAGGGGCTCAGGGAGATGCCACAGGCACAGGGGCTCAGGGATTGTCCCCTCTGTCCTATCCACCCGTCCCTGAGCAGCTGCAGACCCCAGGCCTGTTCTGCCTTCTCGGGGGCTGTGCCTCCCTCTGCCTGAGAAGAAGGCAGCTCTCCGCCGGAAGTTCTTCTTGGGGCGATGGTGCCCTGGGGCGATGGTGTCCCCTGGGTCAGAGGCCCAGGCAGCATCCCGGGCTCCCCCACCCCCAGTACAGCCAGTGCTATTCTCAAATAAAGAGGACTTACTAGTATCTCTCTATCTCTCTCTGTCTATTCTCTTTCTATCTCTCTATCTTAGAGGGAGGGCGCAGGCAGGAATAGAGACAGGCACAGGCAGACTGAGGAGGAACAAGCATCTATTCATTTATTTTATTGTTCATTTTCATTGCTTCTCCCAATCCTGGGTTGCAAACCCAGGTCCTGGAACAAAAGAGTTCACGGAAAAACTCAATGATATTTGGCATGTCTACCAAAAAAAAAAAAAAAAAAATCGATGCCCCAACACCAGCAGGCCTGCATTCCCTCGTGGTTCCGAGGCTCAGAGGGAAGCAGCTGCCCCTTTAGACCTTGGTCTCCAGCGCCCCGCCCTGCTCTGGTGACATTAAGAGGGAGGCACTCTTGTGCTCAGGGCTCCGCTGGAAGGGAGAGGAGAGCTGGAGCTGAAGGTCGCCGACAGACGTGGTGCTTCAAGAAAGAGACGGAAGGCACCCAAGACAAAGGGAGTCATGTTCCCCCCTGGTTTTCCGGGTGAAACGGGTGTGGGTGGAGTTCAGGGCTCACCCTCACCCTCTGCCTTTCCTTTGGGCGCCTCAGAGAGTCCCAGAGTCCTCCCTTCTGTAGGGCGGTTGGTGAGTGCAGGGAAGGAGGCTAGTGTGGTCCTTCTGGGCTGAAGCATTCTGTGGCTGGCCAGGCTTCCCCCGCTGCGCTCCTTCCCTGCCACCAAGACTGAACAGGCCGTGTGTCCCTGAAGCTTTAGGCGCTGGCACCTGGTCAGCCTGCATGGCCGTGGCAAGTGAGCTGCCCCTGCAGACTACAAGCGTGGCGAGAGTTCAGGACCACTCGCTGCTTGTCACGTGGCACAGCCGGGCTCGTCCTGACGGAGAGACACAGTGTCAGGAAGATGCTTCGTGCTTCGTGTCTGCTTCCCTCCTTGCTGCTCCTGACTTTGAGCTTGGGGTCTCCGATGCGACAGCCAGTAGCTCCCACCCAGGTTTACTACCCCGAGGGCCATTTTTGCATCCTGTACGGTAAGGGTTTAGGGGCTGAGTCTCTCACTTATAGTGTCTGGCAGGGCCCAGCACCAAAGACAGGCTCCTTAGCAGACTCTGCCCTAGTGTTTGCCCAGCGGGCTGCCTGCTGTGCTGCTTTGTCTGTGAAAGGAGCAGCCTGCAGTCTCATCGCTGGTCCTCCCCAGCTCAGGACGCCATGTCCTCTGATCTGGACTGGGCCTCTACAGAAGCTCAGGGCTCGTGTGGTTGGGAAATGACCCCACAATCCAGACACTTAGCCCACTTGAAAATGCCATGCTGGATGGCATCAGGAGGTCTGCACGAAGACGGTAACCACTGACGAGTCCTCGCCTCCCGGGACATTGGCTCTGATGGCACGTCAGCCTGGCTCACGTGACAGTCCTGCTCTTCTCTGGACACAGAAGGTTTCCCATCGTAAAGTCATGCCCAACCCTCAAGGAGAGTCACACAGGCCTGTCTGGGATACAGGAAGCCCCCTGATGGGATGAGCAGGCTCCAGCCACTGAGGGGTTGACCCTGAGGTTGGTGCTCATGTCCCCTCCTGGGGCCCCTCCTCTCTTCACCCGGTTGGGATGGAAGAATCTCCTGACAAGCTGAGTAAGAGCAAAGGACCAGCTGTCAAGAGACCTGGGCTCCCGCTGGACCACCGTCTGCTCCTGCAGGGCCAGCAGGCCCTTGTCTGCAGCCCCTGAGGCCAGGAGTAGTCGCTCAGGAGGGTTTCATCCGGCTAGAGGCCCACGATCACTGCCTGGCTGTGTGATTCGGGCGGAGTCTGATGCTCTCTGAGTCTCACGTCCATGTCTAATCATCTACCTGAAAATTCTAATGTCACAGCTGAAGTCATCACTCACCTAGCTCGTGATGGATGCCAGACACCATGCGAAGTGCTTCCCTTCACGGTCATATCTTCCTTGAGACAATCCTTTGATCTTTATCATCCTCCTCATCAATGTTTCACTAGCCACTGCTTCCCAGATGAGCACACGGTGGCATCAAGAGATTGGGGACACTTGCCTGGGTCTTCAGTTCGGATGTGGCAGGACTAGGGGTGTGAACCCCGGCAGGCAGATTCCTGAGTCGGTCCAGCCAAGTGGACGGTGGTATTGATTGCAAATGAGGTGACTCTGGCTGCTCAGTGAATTCTGATCTGTCCTTTAAATTTTCCATCCAGGCCCCTGAAGGCCAAGGGAATTGTCAACAGTAAGGAGCACGTGAGAAGTGAGTCACATTAGCGGGGTGAGCTCTTGGTTTTGGGATGAGGCCTCAGTGACAGCAGCAGGCCCTTTTATTTGCTGGGATTATGCCGGGGAAACGCTTTGTACTGCCCTGGGAGATAAAATGAGACGTTCCATTTATTCGATTGATCTTAATGACCTCATCTCATAAATACTTACTTTATGACAGCCATAAAAGAGGGACCGTAGCCACTCAGAACAATAGAGGCGTTCTCTGCTGTAGAAGCGTTCAGTCGGGCCAGCGCGTTGCGGCCCCAGATCTCCGTGTTGGCTGCTAGGTGCAGAGGGGAGATTTCTACCTGTTTTCTGCAAAGGCAGACAAACCAAGGCTTAGGATCCACGTTATCGCCTGGATCATTTCGGGGTCATTGCTGTTCTTTCTGGGGCTCACACAGAAGCTTCGTCCTGTGGCGTTGCAGGCGGCTGGTATGGTGTCTGCTTGGGTAGGCCGAGGGCGTCCCGATCGACAAAGCAGGGTGATAATCTCTTCACGGCCAAGTGCAAAGGACACGTCACACGAAGGTGGAACTTTCAGGTTACTCAACACGCTGGCCTCCTTGGCAAAGAGAAGCCTGAGGTCAGAGAGGTCTCAGATCCGCTGCCAGTTGAGGCCTTTGGTGCCATTTTGCATTTCTCCGCGAGCAAACGTCAGTGCCGTCTCGATGCCCTCCCATGGCAACCCGCTCTGGGCAGCTGACTCCAGGCCTCTTGGTCACCTACACTGCCATCGACGGGGGCTAGTTGCAGAGCCAGGAGGCTTGAGGGCTGCCAGGGTGGAGCCCCAGGGAGCCTTCTCTCACCTCCAGTTCTCCAGGACGGGGCGGTTGAAGCTGACCTGTGCTCGGACCAATGATGGGTCATTTCTTAGCTGTGGTGTGACCTCTGTGAACTGACCTCATTCTAGCTGGTGTGGATTTAAGACGAATGGACATGATGGTCAGAGGAGTGGCACTGGAAAGGCTGTTTCCAGTGTTGTAAAATCTGCCCCCAGAATGATCTGTCTCCATCATGGGCGGGACCTCCAGGGGCCGAGGGGAGAGAAGGGTGGGATGGGCAGGCAACCCGAGGCGGTGGCCACAGCTGTACCCCACGGTCAGACCAGGCACCCGTCAGCACCCATGGCCAGACATGGGACTGATGCCGCCCTGCGTCCCCACCGAGCCAATCCTCCGGTATCACGTGCCACCATCTGGGGACTGCCCAGCCAAGCCCAGGGCAGAAGCAACACTGGACGGCTGAGGCGTCAAGCGCTTGTCTGGAGGTTCATTGCCGACGAGCGCGGTCGGGCCGCCCTCTCCCTGGCACCGCACTCAGCCGCGTCGGTCCCTGCTCCTGCTGGGGTCACTGGTTCTCGGCTCCTGCACTAGGCATGCCCTCACCCAGGCCCTCCTGTCTCTCAGATTTTGGCTGACGTACCACGGGGCCCAGTTAGGATTTGGTCTCCATGCTGCCTGGGCGGAGCTGAGAAATTCTACTAAGGCCTGGGCTTGCTGGGCGGAGGGACTAAGGCCTTTAAGCCAGGTTCCAGGGGTGAAGTGAAGGAGCCAGGCAGGTCCGAGAATGCAGCATGTGGCAACCAGGTAGAAGTTAAGACCTGATTCCATGCAGGCTGGGGCCCAGGGAGGGTTTCTCCAGGGCTGTGGTAGGATCTGACTTGCAGTTTTAAAAGGCAGAGCTGTCTGACCTGCAGAGCACACAGGGAAAGGTGGGGCGCAGAGGAAACAGGGGCCAGGTGGAAGGGAAGAGATGGTGGCGGCTTGGACCAGGGCAGTCGATGTGGATGGTGAGGCCGGTGAGGGACGCACTGTGCTGCAGGCTGCCCACGATCACTTGCGAGATGTGAGCTTCCAGCGTCTCTCTTTGTCACCCCTTCCTTTCCTGGGGCGCCTACCCCAGCTGCAGCCAGGGAGCCCAGCACGGCCCTGCTCCCCACACAGGGACCCTCAGGGCAGCTGCTGCGTATGTGGGCCTGGGGCTCTGGGTAAAGAAGCTGGAAATAGGGATTTCAGCATCAGGAATCTGTCACCACCCGAGAGGGGATGATTTCAGCGGCGGGGCCTGGCTGCATCTGGGGAGTTGCCTCGAGGCCTGGGGTGGCTCCTGCAGGCTGGAGTCTGGAGTCAGGGCGAAGGAGGGGCCAGGAGGAGCCTGCACCAGCTGGATGCCCTTGGGAAGGAACCTTGTCTTGGAGGAGGAAACCTGAAGCCACCTGCCCTGCCCTCTCCTTTCTT